>RQWE01000357.1:0-19934 GCA_004028395.1 Leptographium galeiforme
GCTACAGGCCTACATAGTGCATATTACTCCCTATGCATCCCCCAGGTCTTCCACACACAAAGTACTCGTATCGACTTGCCAATAAAATCACTACATCTCAAATGGTCTTGGCCTTTACTAGAGAATCTTGGCCCGCAATACATACGAGCACTTTGTACGAGTACTGAACGGCACATGTCTATTCCTCACAATGGCCCCAACGACCAGGCCGCGCCGCCAAGGTAGGAGCGCCTATGGAGTTCTCCAACGGGTACTCGTTCTCGTGCTGGTAGACGCCACAACTCGTTCTGCGCCCCGCATTTGCGGCTAGGTAACTCGCTGCCATGGATATTGAGCAAGTTTGAGCAAGTTTGAATAACACAATCTCTCTCGTCGAACGATCATGTAATATCGAATCTTGCCATTCCTCACGATCTAGGTGCCGCCAGCAGACTTGGCGTGCATTTCTCGGAAAAAAACTTTGCTCAATCACCAATAGTGCGCAGTTGGGTGGCATCATGAGTACGAGTCTATAGCAAGTATTCGGACCGTCCGCGATGCACTACTCGTCCTCGGATGAACCGCCGCTCCATCGGCACGCGTTCCCCCGCCGTCTCTAGCCGCAGCACACGGTGGCCTCTGATGCGGCACTGGTGGCATCCCCGCTGGATCTGCAGCATGGTTAGCAGTGGTGTCTCGGTCACAGAAAGGACCGACGAGACTCACGCGCCGAGTGTCTCCCACTGGAAGACGAAGCTGCCGAGGAAGGCGCCAATGAAGATGCAAATGATAATGTAGCCATTGTAGTACATGGCGAGCCTGGCGGGGGTCAGTTGGTGGATCTCAACAAATCGAGAGGGAAGCCGACGAGGGGAGAACGGACAGCATGACAAAGTAGGCGACAGCAAACTGGACCATGTGCAGCCCGGCGCGCACGGCCTGCTCCAGGATGTTGGGCCGGAAGCCGGCAGTGAGGGTGGGCCCGTCGCCAGCTTTGGAGGCCACCAGGACGGCGCGGTGGCGGCGCACGAGGAAGCGGTCGTACTCCTTGACGGCACGGCGCAGCATCTCGAGGCTCATGACGAGAAAGATGACGCCGATGCAGGAGCCGCCAAACATGCCGTGCGAGGTAATGTGCCAGCTCTTGGAGATGAAGCAGGCGTCAATGGTGTACCAGTTCCAGAGCATCTGTCGAGGGGTCAGCACGAGTCCGCACGAGGGTCTGGTCAGGATGGCCCGAGGAGACGCACGGAAATCTCGCAGCCGCCGCCCATGCTCATGGCCGCCGTTGTCGTGGCCGAGGCGGCCGCGGCCGTGGTCGAGCCGGCCATGTCCATGGCGGTCGTGGTCATGGTCATGTCCATGGAGGCAGACATGTTGGGCGCGGATCAGGAAAAAAGGCAACTTGAGACGCGGTGAGCTTAAAGGCAAAGGACGGCAGTTGGAAGCGAGGCTAGCGGGGATACCGAGTATGCAGCAGATGGAGCACGGCTCGAGGGATCCCGCGACTCATATACCCGTTCCTATTCTCTCGCGATCCGCGCTCCTCGTACATACCGCTTTCTCCATTTTATCGCCAAGAAGTGCCGTGACCACAGCCATGGTCTTACACGTGGCCTAACCTGCCCTCCGATTGCCAAGCAGCAGAATATTGGTTGCACTACCAGGTTAGCAGGGAGTGTATCTACACCCGCTTGCCAGGTACCGACCAGGGTCCTGGCTCGTAGGTATCACGTTACAAGTACAGGGGCCGTTAGTGTACCAAGTGGACTCTTAGTGCGCTGTACAAGTAGTACGAGCAGGGCTGGTGGCTAGTTTTGTCGATGAACGCCTTGATCCAGAACTCCCTCACGTGCCCCTACCTTGCACTCTAGCGAATACCATTCCATAAGCGATAAAGCTGATTTTTAGCAGTGGATTGCTTGACCGTTAAAGAGCACCCTGGTCCCGTCGTCTAAAGTCTTTGTGGTGGCCGTTCCCAGTCGAGGACCTTGTCATCGTCTTTTGCGGCGGTGGTGGCCTCGGAGGCCAGTTGATGGGTTCTGGAAAGTCGGCCGGACGGACGGCATCTAGACCGTCTGTCCTCTTCTCCCGCCATCCTCAGCAGGAGCTGGTAGTAAGCTGCAGCCATGCAAGCTTGAAGACGCGAGACAAGTCCTCCTCTGAATTACCACCAGGCAGGTAGTCGTTTGTAAAGCCAACCACGCGGCCCTCGAGCTCGTCAATGACAATCCGATCAAAGGAAACGATATTGGTATGACGGGCAGACGCATCCACAGGTTTGATCGCTAGCCGGATCGGTATACGTCGACATGATCTCGCCAGTGTCCGATACATGGATCCTATATATGTCGGAAGACAGTTGGCTGCTTCAACGGCTGAAATGCTCAATGGCTATGGCCTCGTCGTCCTGCTCCCCGTCTATGGTCACCGAAACGACACGTCTCCGGTCCCAATCGATAATGTGCCAGGTGCTCGGCCCACCGACGGGGATATCGCCGCTTAGAGAATTGTATCTAGAATCGTTGTCGGTCATAGTGCCACTTATTGGTTGGAAACATGAACGGGACAAGAAATGTAAGTCTAGAGCGAGGTAACTTTGCTGCAGATCATAGATAGTGCGGTGTTTCCTGCAGAAGGAACAGAGGCAGCACCGACAACCAATAATCATGCGCCGATGTAGCTTTGTCGCAGGAATTGAAAGTAGATGGGCCAAAATGGGACAGATACGAGCCACCTGTTATTTGTCCCAGTCTTGGGTGATTATGCGTTAGACTCTATATAATCGGTCTGCGATGTACAGATGAGTTATAGATGATACAGGGCCAGGACATGAACCACTTTACGATCGGAAGTGCAAGTAAAGGCAACGAACGAAGGAAAAGGTCGGCCGGCCATAATGTCAAGAGGAGAGCATGGGTAGGCCACTCGTGTGCATGGATAAATCCGCTGTTCCTGCAATCGTCGGCCTATATGAAGGCGTCAATCCAGCACTCGGCGATGTTGTGCCACTGGAGAGTTGCCGCTTAGTGCCGAAAGATCAAGTGCTCGTTACCGCAGAGGCACCGCGAAATCGGCTTCATCGCCTTGCAGTGTTGGTGCATCGCCAAGGCAAGGTCAGGCCTTGGCATGACGAGATGATACATTAGCTTTCCGTTAGGCGCGGCCAGGATGCACCCCACCCGCAGTTGGGCTTGGTTTCAACAAGGAAGCACTGTATCAAGGCAATGCCAGGAGTGGCTGCCGGGCGTACGGTGCTTACGCCGTTTGCGTCTAGCAGGTCGCGAACTAGAGGGATGGGCTGCTGCGGAAAGTACAGTAATAATGGAGTGGAGTCCATCGGGGCTGACAAGAGGAGGCGACTTTGTTCGGGGAGCCCCCAAATTAGAGGCTACACGAGCACTTCCCCCCTTCCTCTTTTGCGGGACGGGCAACGGGCGCCGCTGTATAACGGCAGTGGCAACTTTGCGCGTGAGCGACTGCCATGCGCAGCTTTGCACGAGGCAACAGGTGGAGCGCTTGTCCAGCCCAAAAATAGAAAAAAAAAAGGCAGCCATCACAAGACAAAGCCCGGGTCAGCAAAAAAAGGCCACGCGGAAAGGTCGAGCGAGAAAGGAAGAGAGTGCAGAAAGCGGTCATTTCCGGCGTGCAGAAAGGATGCAGAAAGAAAGAAATTACAGTGCAGAAAGCGAGAGAAAGGGGCTCCTTTGTCGGGCTGCCGCGCAAGGCCGTTGGTTTTTCGCACATTGTCGCCATGGGGTAGGGCAGGTCGCGGCGGTCCTCGCAAGGCCATGCGCTATTGGCTCGTTGTTACCGGTCAGCATGATCCTCATTGCGACCGTCAGCACGATATAAACCGGCTGTTGGGAACCTGCACATGCCACAGTTTTGTTCACCTCATTGCCCGCAGAGATCACGGCTCGCTGTTCTATATCATTGATCCTACATCTTGATACATCTTGATACACCTCGCTCGTTTTCTCCTTTTTACACCCACATCAGCCCGAAACCATGTCCGTCCCTTCGCTGGCCCTCGCCGTGACCCTTGGGCTCCTAGGCATCGACGCTGTCATTGAGCTCGGCTTTGTCACCAGCATGGTCAGCTACCTCCACAACGGCACCCCCTCGGGCTTCTACGAGATCTACGCGCCGGCCACCGATTCGGCCTCGGCGCGAACCACATACCGCCTCTTTGGCAAGCCGCTGCACATGCTCGTCAACCAGGGCCACACCAGCAACGGCGCCGCCGGCACCGCTCTGGTCCTCATCGCCCTGGGCGGCGTTGTGGCCTTGACCGCCCGCCGCTTCCTGGCCCGTCCCAACCGCCGCCGTGGCTGCGGCACCACCCTCGCCGCCGTGCTCTACTACGGCTGGGTCGCCCTGCAGGTGCCGGCGCTGCTCCTGACCGTCGCCGCCCTCGGCTACGTCTTTTCCGTCACGCACAGCCACAGCGGCCAGACTATTGACCAGACTGTCGCTGCCCAGATCCAGGACACCCCCGCCTTCAAATACCCGCTCGACGCCTGGACGCCCCAAAACTGGTTTGCCGCCGTCACCAGCCAGCTGTCGTTTGTCGACGATGCCGTGCGCGCCGACCTCGTCCGCCACCTGCACATCATGCGCGGCTGGCAGTACAACCTCATCCCTCTGTTCCTGGTACAGCTGGCCGAGACCGTGGCTGCCTTTTTGGACTTTTTCCACTGGCGCAGGACCGTCTCCTCATACAGCCAGCCTGGCAACTCCGCGCCCAAGGCCGGCTCTGATGTGTCTCCGGTGCCCATGGTCTGAGCTGACAGGGCTCTCTGACAAAAAGGCAAGAGGCGGAGTACTGTTTCCATTTTCTTGGGAAAGGCGCGAGGCACGCAGGATCGAGTGAAATCCACCATGATTAGCACTCTACAAAATCATACAGCATCTTCTTCTCGTGCAGATTGCCAGCTCCCGGGTAGTGCATCCCATCTGCAGTCCTCTCTGAATCCACAAGCACACGTAGAAAACCCAACATGGTAAAAAATGCACAAGTCCCAGACCCCCCAGAAAGACGGTGCTTGTGCAGCTCAGAAGCCAAGCAGGCGGCTGCCGTCGACCATGCTGCGGAAGCGAGCCCCGACGTCGCCAAACCGTACAAAACCACACGACTCGCTCTCGAGGTGGTTGACCAAGGCCGCCAAGGTCTTGAAGTCAGCGCCGCACCCATTACGGTTCGGACAATGGTAGAAAGCCTGCTGGTCTGCCATGGGTTAGCGAGACGGTGGCGGGCAAGGAGGAGGGGACGTACGGGCTGGCGACCCGAGGTGCTGGTTCAGGGATGGCAACGCGTTGAACTCGCGGTGGCATAGATAGCACTCCCATCCTCTGCCATTCCAGGCCCGCCCGGTGGCCTCGATCGTCGCGGGTCCCTCCCAGCCGATCAGCTTCTTGGAGATCTGTCCGCCCGGATCCTTGGACCGCACGAAGCCGTACATCCACTCGCGGTCAATGTGAGCCGCCCGCCGACAAGAGCCTGTCTCAAAGTGATGGGTCAAGCCAGAGACGGTCGTGAAGCTGTTTTCGCAGAACGGGCATGTGACCGATCTGCCGAGGTGGATCCGCGACCGGAGGTGCTGCGCCGATGTCCATTGTCAGTACCGAGACACGGCTAGATTAGACACCGGCAGAAGGGTATGATACCATTTTGAGATTGTTTTCACTCGAAAAATAGCGATCGCACTGGGAGCAGTAAGGTTCAGGCTCGTCCTCTTCTTCCTCGCTGCTCTGGTAGACCGTTTCATAGTGGCCCTTGGCGTCCTGGTGCTGGTCAAGCGCGCGCGCGGTGCCAAAACTGCGATCGCAGCACGGGCACTCGTGGTAATACATGTCAGGAAGTGAGCAGGTCTTTGGCAAAGGACGAACGATGCAAGTGTCACAATTGCGCTGCTGGGCACAGACAGACAGATAGACAGACAGACAGACAGGGCTCGCAGATGGTCCCTCCAACCGCAGCGAGAAAGGGCCTTCCGGAAGACGGGCAATGTGAGGCAAAAGTCAATAGCAAAAATAGGGGTTTGTTTTTGAAAGTGTACAGGTTCAAAAGAGCTGGGGGTCGCCAAATCGGGCCAATATTACAGATCCAGGGTCCCTGCAAACGCGCCTTCCCACCGGTGTCCGATAAAGTGGGCGTAACAGAAGAGTACGTCGTAACAGCAGGAAGGCGGGGCCGAGGGAACCGTCACAGTACGACGTAAAGTACCACTCACTCCAAACGAAATATGGCGTATTGTATTCGTTCAACGTGACGATCCAGAGGGGTTCTTATCTTCCGTGCCCTTCCCTACAAGTGGGTCTGCTGTAAGCCAGAAATCCCACCACACCACAAGAGGCTACTTTCCAGGCAAGGGGTTTCCGTCTCGCCAACAGGGCTTTGCTGTCCCCTCAGTCTCAGTCGAGCCGCAGCGCCTCGAGAATCTCGCGCCGCTCTTGCTTTTTGCTCTTGCGCGCGTAGCGGTCGCGCAGGTCGCGACGGGGCCCGCCGACGACGCGCTGGGCTGCGTGCACGTGACCGTCATCGCCGAGGTGCATGGCGACGCGTCGCAGCCGAGACTTGCCGCCGTCCTCGCCGCCCTGGACCGCCGCCTCCTTGCCGACAAGGCCGACGCGCGCCGTCCGGGGCACGCGCGTCTTGGCGCCGAGCGCCCACAGGTCGCCCCACTGGGCCTTGCGCGCGTCGTGGTAGGCCTGGCGGCTCAGCGACCGCGGCACGGTCCAGCGCTCGAGCTGGCCGGCCGGCGTGCAGACGTCGAGGATCACGTGGCCGCGCCGCTTGAGCGGGCCCAGCACCGTGCGCGGCAGCGACAGCGGGTGGGGCGCCGCCGCCGTGCCGGCCGCCAGCGCGTCGCGGTCGACGCTCTCGTAGCCGGCAAAGGCCACGTCGGCGGCATCGACGCCCAGCCGCAGCGGCTGCAGCGCGGCGGCGTCGTTCATGAGGGCCCCCCCCTCAGTGTCCGTCTCAGGCTGCCGGCCGCGCTGCACCGCCACATAGCTGTAGTCAATGTCCTCGTGGTTGCGGTGCGACTTGCCCAGGATCTTTTGCAGGTACGGCGGCCGGATGAAGCGCTGGCTGAAGCGGCAAAAGTCCTTGCGCCCCGTCGCCAGGCCCGGCACCAGGTACAGCGGACACTTGCCGTGGTTGGTGCACGGCGCCACAATCATGCCCGGCTCGCGCGGCCGCTCCGGCCGGCCATCGGTCAGCTCGGTCGCCACGTCGTCCTCCTGGCCCGGCCCGGCGAGAAAGTCGTTGAGGATCCGCTGCCGCGCGTCCGCTACCGCCTCAAAGCCCCGCGGATGGCCCTTTTCCAGAATGATCAGCACGCCGCCCGCCGGGTTCAGCTGCGCCCACAGGTTCGCCACGTGTGTCCGTCGCTCGTGCATCCGCGCCATCGGCATCAGCATGTGGCTCGAGATGATGACGTCGTACTTTTTGCGCGGCACCGCGCTCGCCGGCGCGTCCAGATGGCGCTCCACGTTGGCCTCGGCGTGCGCCACGTTGGCCAGCCGCGGCAGAAACGTCGTGTCGTGCAGAAACTGCGACAGCCGCTGCCGCAGCGCGTCCGAGCCCACCACCACGGCCTTTTCCGTCCGCCGCCGCTGCTCGAACCGGTCCGTCACCTCGCCCTCCTCGTCGCGCTCGCCCGTCTCCGCCACCGACGCCGCGTCAAACGGCGCCGCCCCGCGCTCCCGCAGCGCCGCCACCTCCGACCGCAGCACCTCGTTCCACGCCGCCAGCGCCGCCCCGCCACCCCCCGCGTCCAGAACCCGCACGTTGCTGCCGTCCGCCTTGGTCAGCAAGCCCTGGATCCACCCCGACCCCAGCCGCCGCCGCACCTCCACCAACGTGCTCAGCGCCGTCGCGTACACGCCCGGCATCACCGTCGCCAGGTACGTGTCCGCCTCAATCTCCGACATCCGGTGGTGTCCCGCTTCCATCGGGATCGCCAACTGTCCCAGGTTGCGGCCCCGCGCTGGCGTCGCCGGCGAGTGCGGCAGGCCCCGTCCGCCAAAGGCCTTCTCGGCCGCCTCCTGGATGTGCTTCGTGTCCGTCCGCTTCAGCAGCTCCGTGATCGGCTCCACAAACCGCGTCTTGGGTAGGTGCACCGTCGACGGGCTCGTCCTCGACCAGTTCTGGATCGTCAGCGGGTGCAGCCGCCCCAACGCCCCGCCACCCTCCCGCGTCAGCACCTCGTCGTCCTCGTCCTCGTCCACCTCCTCTTCCTCCTCCCCCCATTCTTCCTCTTCCTCCTCCTCCTCTCCCTCTCGGACTGCACGCTCTAGCCGTTCCTGCTCCTCCTTGGCGGCCTCCAAGCGGGCCACCTCAAAGTCGCGTTGCAGCTTTGCCAGTGCGTGCAGATGTCTCCGTTTCCGCACCTCAGCATGGATGTAGTCCACCTGGCCATTCTCCAGGGGCTGCCCAGATATCTCTGTCTCGACATTCTCCCGCAGCTGGCGCGTTTCCACCGCGTAGGCCACCTCCTCGAACAGCCCCTCTTCTGTTTTTCTCAACAGAGCGTGCTTGTTCCCCTGACTCTCCGCCGTTATGCCAACATCCTCCGGCCGGGTGGCCCGTAGCGGCGAGCCATACAGTCGCTCGTACAGCTTGAGCTCCTGGCTGGTGAGGTAGTCTTTGGGAAGCGTATCGCCAAACGTCGCTCGGGCCTGTCGTACCACGGCTTCAATCTCTTCAGGGTCGGCCAAACTGTCGTTCTGCACCTGCTTCTGCTCGGCGTCGCCGGCTGTCGAGAGAGCCCGCAGTTGCGAGGGCTGTCGTCCGTAAGAGGCTCTCGGCCGTTTCAAAGCGTTGGTCGTTGCAGAAAAGCATCGTTGTGTGCCGCTTTTTTTCGCTGTCGCGGTGATGCCATTCTCAAAAACCTGCCGCAGCCATGTCTGGTACCGCGGGCAGGTACGCTGCAGCTCTCTGGCACTTAACATGGCGAATTCCTCGTGTTGTGTGCAGACGTCGCAAGCGTTCTCAAGCTTGTCTGTGCCTCGTTTTGGGGCTTGCCAAAAATTTACTTGCAAATCACAGTGCAGAGATTGAAAATTCCCAGTCACGGTGACTTTCACTAAATTTCACGTGATACCAGTAATCGCTAGCGCACTAAACCAGAAGAAGCAGGACAAGAGTTAGAATACAAGTGAGACGACGATCGCCTTTTCAGAGGTCGGCCAGCGTCTTGAATGTTTGCCGGGACTGTGGCTGAGTGCGGCCCTGGCCATTTGCCTTGCCGCTCGAGCTCCCGGCCGAGCCGCTGCTGCTGCCGGCGCCACCGGTGCGTAGCGGAGCCGTCGCAATGTTGATGGGCACCGTCGGGTTGTGAATATTAAACTGCGAGTTCTGTGCCGCCGTGTACCCGTCAATCTGTGGGGATGTGTGAGCGGGGAGGAGAGCTTGCCGTGAATAGGCATCAGAGGATAGGTGGGACATACGGCAAACAGGGACGTGAAGTAGAGGCCAAGGAACGTGATCAACGCCTTCACCAGTCTGCTCAAGTCCCATGCAGAGGGTCGGCCGAAAATCGGACCGGCCACGGGGCGTCGTGTCGCCGTGCTGCCGCTCTGGCTAGAGCCCGCGCCGAGGGTCCGTCCCGGCGAGGTAAAGGAAGCGCCCGGAGCCGCGCCGGTGGCCAGCTTGACAGCCTTCTCGACAGCCGCCGTGAGCGCCGGGGGGTTGGCTCCCTGTATGGTGTCGATGACGGAACCGTTGCGGAGGATGAGGAACGTCGGCATGGCGCGGACGCCGTACTGTTGGGCGACTTCGGTCTGGTTGTCAACATCAACCTTGGCAAAAGCGATGCGGTTCGGCTTCGCATATTTGGTCGCAAGCGACTCGAACGTCGGCGCAATCATCTTGCAGGGGCCGCACCAGTCGGCATAGACTAAGCGTCACGGTCAGCCTTGGGATGATGGGAAACCAGCAATTTGGGGAGAAAAGGAACGAGCGAGCACTTACAGTCAGCCACGACAATGGACGAGGAGCTCAGTGTCTGGCGCCACTGCGCCGCCGATGTGATGTGGACAGTCATGACTGCGTGTGCGGAAATGATGGTTGAAGCAAGATGTCAAGGGCGTGGGAGAGAGTGAATGATGCGGGAAAGTGGCATTAACAAGCACGGCCCGTCACCGGATGCTACAACGGGAAGGCGGTGAGATTTCCCACGCTTTCTGCCGCCATTACTTGCTTAGGGCCCAATTTTGCAGCCATCAGCCAGGAAAAATTATCGGCGAATCGACGACCGTCCGCGAGAATCCAATTCACCGTTGTACCGTGTTTGGATTGCCTTCAATATGTCTTATGGTGACGGTTTCAAGGTGCGTCTGAAATTGCCGTCTGCTATCCCGGCTTCGGTCCAGTCTACCCCGACAGGACGTCGCGATATAGAAGAAGAACTCGGACTCTGTTGGCCCTCTGCTAACTCTTTCTCAGAGGCGGAAGGTGGAGGCGAGTGAGAGCCAGGCGATGGCTTTCAATCCGTCCACGAGATTTTTCGGAACCGGAGCGCGCGACTGGACCGTCTCGGTAGCCATCCCGACCAGCATCCTTTCAGAGTGAGCATTCGCGCGGCCAGCCCTCCTCCTCTTGGCCTCATTTTCGTGCTGACAGAAAACAGCTGCTCCACGTCTGAACAGCGGATAAACGCTCCGTCACGGGTGGCGCGGGCTCTGGCCGCCTTTTCCGTCGACGAGCTCGTCATCTTTGACGACAGCCCGGCCGACTCGCGGCCCAAGGCCGTCGACCACGACGGCTACACTGGCGACACGGACCCGAGCCACTACCTCTTCCATCTGCTGTCGTACATGGAGACGCCGCCCTTTATGCGCAAGGCGCTGTTCCCGCTGCACCCCAACCTGCGCCTGCAGGGCCTCCTGCCCAGCCTCGAGATGCCGCACCACCCGCACCGCGACGAGCACCTGCCCTACATGGAGGGCCTGACCGTCGCCGGCAAGCCCGACGCCGGCTGCCGCACGGTCGTCGAGCTCGGCCTGCGCAAACCCGTCTCCATCAAGGAAGAGATCCCGCTCAAGACGCGCGTCACCCTGCGCTTTCCCCGCCAGTCGTTTGCCGACGGCGAGGCCGTCGACCCGGCCGCGCCGCGCACCGAGGCCGGCTTCTACTGGGGCTACCAGCTGCGCCAGTGCTCCTCCCTCTCGGCCGTCTTCACCGAGAGCCCCTACGAGGAGGGCTACGACATTAGCATTGGCACGTCCGAGCGCGGCCTGCCGTCGTCCCAGGTCTTCCCGCGCTCCAAGCCGGGCCCGCTCGACTTTAAGCACCTCCTCATCGTCCTTGGCGGGCCGCGCGGCCTCGAGTACGCCGCCATGAACGACGCCGACCTGACCGAGGTCGGCATCGGCATGGCCAACGTGCGCGACGCCTTTGACCACTGGGTCGATGTGCTGCCGAACCAGGGCACACGCAGCATCCGCACGGACGAGGCCATTTTCATGGCCCTCGCTGATCTGCGGCGGCTGTGGTCAGACGCGTAAAGCCCGGGGAGGATTTGGAGAAGGCTCCAAAGAGGGCGTTTGCATTTGTATATTTGTATATATGCGAGACAGCTTGGTGCGATTTCTTGTCATTTTTTCGGGAGATTGTAGACGGTTCACTGCAGGGGCAAGGCGTACAAAAGTGTTGTGCAAGCAGTGAAGGCCAATGGCTTGGGAAGTCAGCATTTATATTGTATTTTACGATGAACCTGAATAGTTGAAGATCCAATACCCAGTCAGGAGGCGGGCTTTGATAAAAAAAATGCGGTACGCCGCTGCTATCCTCCCATGGCTCCAGACATGGGGCAAAAGCAAAGGGAACGGACAAAGGTCTGTCCACAATTCAAGAATACGAGTACAGCTGGCGGACAGCAATGGTACACTACACCGGAAGTCCAGACGCAATGCTATCACACCTCTCCCGCCGTCTGATGCGTTCCGTGGCATGTATCGCAAGCTGAAGTGGCCCTGCATGCTTAGTACGACCCGACGCCACTGTGGGACGAATGCATAGCCTGTCTCACAAGCTGGGAGACGGTCATTGGCTCTCTCGCATCGGGAAGGACGGTTTTCCAACGTCACTACTGACTAGCAGAAGCAAACTCAAGACGCCGCCTTGATCGTAATCTCCGTGCGTAGCACTCTGTTGAGGGGCGAGTTCAAAATATATTGTGTTGTAGTAGCGCAATTTGGCAACGATAAGGTTACATGGACTGTCCGAGACGAGGACTCTAGGTGGCTTTCCAGCCCTTTCCTCCTCTCCATCTCTAGGACCCATTCCCCGTGTCTCTAGTTCTTTTCGTTGAAATATCCAAATATACAGTAGAGTAAGTCGCGATAAAAGCCACTCGGGGACACATTCTCTTGGCACGATATATTGGCTGGCGAAGAACAACGTCCAGATGCCGTCATCAGCCACATTCAAAACATGAGCTATTTATAGTCGTCAATGTCGATATCGGACGCCGTCCATGCCGTCCGCCTAATCAGACCGGCTTGGCCGTGGCCGGAATGCCTGCTCAGCCGTCAGGAGCCACGGCCGCCGGAGCGCATGGGCATAGGCTTCTTGCACAATGGGCGAGGAGTCGCTGCGGATGACGCTACCGATGGACATGAAGAATCTGATGCAAGTCAGCCTCCCGCCGCAACCAAAGTCTGGACTCCGGGACCCACCCAAACGTCGCGCCGGACGCAACCATGTACTGGCCCAGCGTCCGCATTATGCCGTTCACGCCGGCACCGTACCGAAAGATGTTGACGGTGCCTGTCCGCTCCTGTTAGTACTCCACAACAAGACAGAGAATTGGGATGGCCACCGTACCGTAGATAAACCCGATGATGACGCCCACAGCTGGTCATGGGTTAGCAAAGGCACATCCGTACCTCAACCGGAGTAACATACTGCCACCCATCATGGCGCCCATCTGGACTAGAATTGGTGTGTCAGCGGCACCGCAGCTGTAGAAAGCGCTTCTGGGAGGTTAGGTCCCATCTTGCTTACGCTTGTCCGTGGTGGAAGGGCCAGAAACATGGCCGGCCGGAACCGGAGGCATCTTGGGCGATGGTATCAAGGGAATGGCGCGGGAGCTTCGTCCAAGTCGAACGCCGTCTGGCCGGCTTCTCTGGCGAGACCGATTTTGCTAATGCAACCCGTTGGCTTTGGTCGCTTGGTGGCAGGGTGGGCTGCGCTGCTAAACTGGTCGCAATTTTTTTCTGGTTCCCCTCCGGCGATTCTATCCACTACAGCTTTTGAATCTTCAGTTGTATCGTGACAAAGTGCACGGGCCATTCACGCAAAAGCTCGGACCAATGAAGACGGGCGAATGCAGGAAGCGCGGCGTGCTAGTGAGCTACGTCACAGAGTGCATTTATAAGCAGTAAAAGCTTGTCACTCACTATTGAGCCAATCACATCACGTGGTAGACTCCTCACTGCAGAATTTACGGCGGTAATTTCCTGGGCTGGAATGCGGCTGTCGAGAAAAAACACCGGGACGGGGGAAAAAACCAACAAGCGTGATTTTCGGAATCAAAATACAACAAACTCTGTGATTGTATTTAGGTTCTGGCCTACTTGGCTCTCCTGCTTCTTGTGTTTCGCCCGGAATTACGAAGGCTCCTGACGGATGATGGCGCGTGTTTGACGCCGTGGCAGCCAGTAGAATCACGCTAACCCTTAGCGAGACTTGTTGAGGTGGAGGGAAGAAAGGAGGAAGGAGCGACTTTGGACGGGACTTGTCGCCCGCCGATTCCAGTCTCCTCTTTCTGAAAAGGTGCCAGCATCAAACCCAAAAAAAGCCTACTAGCCTACGGGGCTTCCGTCAACACTCACAATTCTGCCCATCCTCCACTGTTCTTCTGGTGAGTCCTGCATCTCCTTTCATCTTCGGGTGGCGGTCTCTTCGTTTCCCCATCGCGCCGCCCAACGCCGTACGCCCGCAGCGTTCAATTCGTCCGCCACCCCCGAAAAAAAAACACAGCAAAATCCCTGACCGAAACACGTCGCTTCTCCTTTTTCCGTTTGACGGTTGCTGACCTCTTCCTCCCCCTCGCAAGCGCTCACGCATCATTCTGCATTTATCGACGGCCATCGAGATACCTTAATTTACCGCGGCGTGCAGTTCATGAACGCCTTATGCTAGCGTCAGTCTCGTGTTCGCTCCGTTCCTCACGTCAGTGGTACGTGAGTCGAGAGAGAGGGCACACGAGCAGACGCGACAGCGACAGCATCGGCCGGCCCCTCGATTCATCCTCGTGAATTATCCCTTCTTCCTCTTCCCGATCTCCTCGTCCGATCGCACTCCATGACTGTCGTCGCGACACCGCCCAGCTTCAACCGGTCGGCATGGGGGAGCGGAAGCAACGGCTCCATTAACCGGGACGAGGTTCGAGGCATGTTCATACCGCGCAAGACCATTCCGCGCACAAACTCGTCGTCCTCCATCGCTTCCAACTCATCCAACTCATCGGCCTCATCCACGTCTACCCTCGTATCGTCAAACGGCTCCATCAACGGCGGCCCTGTTGGCGGCTCTGCCACTCCCGTTGGCGATTCCAACGGCTTTCCCATCACCACACTGCGCAAGAGGCCACCGCAAAAGACGACATGGGCCTCCAATAGATCCGCGGAAGGGCAAGCGGATTTCGCGCGAAGCGCCGGTGGCGGACAGATGGCCGCTCTCGCCTACATGTCCAACCAGATGCCCACTGGCGGGAATGGGGCCATGACTCGCTCCATGGGCGATTCCATGTCGCCCCAGAGCCAGCCCGTGCTCTATCTCGTGTCGCTCAACGGCACGTTTGACCGCAAAACCATTACCGTTCCTTATCACCCCGACACGCTGCGCATCGGCCGGCAAACCAACAAGTCCACGGCGCCCACCACGGTCAATGGCTTTTTCGACAGCAAGGTGCTGTCGCGGCAGCATGCCGAGATTTGGGCCGACGGGCAAACCGGCAAAATCTTTATTCGCGACATCAAATCGTCGAACGGCACTTTCGTAAACGGATCACGTCTGTCCGCCGAAAACCGAGAGTCGGAGCCCCATGAGCTGCAGACCAACGACCAGCTGGAACTGGGCATCGACATTGTCAGCGAGGACCAAAAGTCCGTCGTCCACCACAAGGTGGCTGCGAGGGTGGAACACGCCGGTTTCATTAGCCCGACAAGCAACCTGCTCGACATGAGCTACGGCGATTTGGACCCGGCCAACAGTGCCGTGATGGGTCCGCAGATGAATGGCATGTCGTACTACGGACGGGCGGGAGGCCAATCGTCCCAGGGCGCGGCGGGCCGGATGGCACCGTCCGCAAACATGGCGGCCCAAGCCAACGGTGCGGCTCTGTCGCGTAACTTGTGGCTGACCGGCCCCTCCACCGAAGCCATTGTGAAAAAGATCAACGTAAGTCGGGCATCTCTTGGCCTTTCGGAGCGATGTGGACGGACTCTAACGGCACGATAGCAAGAGATTCGCAACGCGAAACAACAGGCGCACGATCTACAGCGCACGCAAGAGTTCCTCAAGACGCTCGTCTCCAAGGACGATTTCCGGAACGACTCCAAACGCGACGAGGGCAATGCATCTCGGCCACCACAAATGGTGAACGGCAACGGCCTGCCATTCCGGGCCGACACCAAGGCTCGCTTCTCCGACCCCCCGGCCCCCCCGCCACAGCAGCCGCTACCTGAGAAGCCGGATGTGCCGTCTCTGAAGCGTGGTACCACGGAGCGGCCAAAGTTTGCGTCTTCCACAAGCGCATCCGGCGCGAAGCAGGACGCTGTGGGCCAGGGCCAGTTGAATCATCTTTCAGACGCGTTGAAGAGTGCGAAAATCGAAATCGATTTGCAGCACTCACGTGTGCGCGAGCTGGAAGACAGGCTGCACAAAGAGCAGGAGGCCAGAAAGCTGGCCGAAGAGACGGCGCGCCGCATAGAGGAGGTCGCGTCGTCCCGACACGCGAACGGATCGGCGGCTGGCCCAGCAAGCCAGGATGCCGTGCTCGAGGAAGCATTTGAGCCACTATTGATGGCTGGCCTGTTGCCTACCGGTAACAATGTGGAGGCTGGCGAAGCAACACGTGAGCTGAGCGGCAACGAGCTGGCCTTCAAGGCCCGCGTCGACGCGATGATGATGGAGATGGAGGGAATGCAGAGGCAGCTGGAGGAATTCCGAAAGCGGGCCGAGAAGGCCGAAGCCGAGCGGGATGCGGACCGAGAGACGCTGGCGCAAATGGTGACGAGGATCCGCGAGCGGGACGAGCAGGACGCGAAGCGAGCGGCGGTGGCAGCAGAAGCAGCAACGGCACGATCCCCGGAAGCGACGCAGCTGAAGCAGACGACCACGGAGCTGCCGTCACGGGATGGCAAAGCCAACAACACGAGTCTCTATTCCGTCAGCAACGGTGTTGCCAAAGGTCAGGCCACTGAGGCGACAACGAACGAGTCCACTGAAAGTGCGGATGCACCTGTTCGATCAGCCGTGGGCGGGGCGAAAACGCAGCCGCAGGTCACGGGGGACGTTGCCGAGGAGCCACCCACGCTGTCACGGATGAACACGATCACGCCTTCATCCACTACGGCAGCGAAGACGGCCCGCGGGCAGGTAGTCGCCCAAAGCATCCCGTATGCGTCCATGGTTGGTGTCGTTCTGTTGGGTGTAGGCTTAATGGCTTATCTCAACGGGTGGCAGCCACAGCCTCCGCGTCTGGACCGGTGAAGCGTGGTTTACTGGCTCGATGCTAGCTATGATGAGGTACCAGACATGGGCTCTCGTTTTCCATGTCTGCTTTTTCTTTTCTTTCTTTTTCTTTTCCTTGAACCATTCATTCGACTTTAGATACATTGGCGTCTCTTAGCCTTTCGCGGAACGTTTGTCATCTGCATGCATTCTTATTCCTTTGTCGAGCGCATTGTATCACGGATATCTGGTGGTAGCCACCTTGGTATAGTGTTGGGTTTATGTTCTACGTTTCGCTTACTCTTTGATGTTTGGCTGTCCGGGGAGTTGGGGACTATGGGCGGAGCGGAAATCAGAAGCTGAACGAGGCGTTCTCTTTTGCGGGCTTCCACATGTAATCCTACCATCATGTATTGTTCGTATTGATTCACATGACTGATCTATGTCTCTGGCCTGCAAGTGAACCGACGGTTGGCCTTGGATTTTGACTTTTTGACTGGCTCGTATCATGCTATATTTCGGTCTGCATGCCTCTGGGAGGTGTAACCAAGTGGCAACACCCAAGTGTTCCACAAAGGAATGCATATGTGTATGCAATGCAGGCTCTAGCCTTACCAGAGGCTGCAGATCGTTATCTCGATATGCGTAAAAACGGCGGTCACGATCTGGAGACGCGCGCTGGCGGTTAGATTGCCGGACGAAGGGATAGATAGGCCTTACTTGGTCTAGACAGTGGATGCAGCAAACAAAATATAGAAGATATGTATATTTGCAGGTATATTGTAGGTATATTTGTACCTTTATGCAGAATGCTTTCCAAACAAGAGAAGACATTTTATACCAGGACACGCTCCGTACCATGCCTTGTGCCAATGGCGTGCCATCCTAAATGAAGAACCCAAGATCACGAAAATATATGGAAAAAAAATGAAAGATAAAAATAAACAAAAAGGGATGAGAGTGTCGGGTCGTGCCCGTTACATTGCTGAGTCAGCGCTGCCTAAGCAGATGGACTCCGCCTCGGGCTTGCGCTTGAGGCCAAAGCCAGGCTGGCAGACATTGAGGCAGAACACCGCGAGCACCATCATCCTGTAGGTTAGGTCAGCATGACGAGGGACGGAGAAAGGGGGGCGATAATATAGAAGCCAGAGGGGATGACAGAAACTTACGCGCTCTCAAGCCCATAAAAGAGGCCTTCGTTGCGAATCATGACGCCCGTGTACCCATCACTTAGCTCATCAATACGGTAGATGCAGCGGATGAGGATGAAGAGGATGGCGGCGCAGAGGAAGAACAGGAAGATGCGCAAATTGGAGTGCATCTTGGCGCCATCAGACTGCTTGCGGGAGCGATAGGCAACGAAGTAGCGGAAGAGGTAGTCGCTGAGGAGGATGATAAAAATGATGAGGGTGAAGACCTGGAAGGCGAGGCCGAAAAGAGACAGGTCGACGCCGACGTCATCCGAGCCGCTGGTGGTGGACGACAGGGCGCCGCCGGCGGCCTGGAAGACGAGCGAGATGATGTCACAAGGAATGAAGAACCAGTAGAGGAACTTTGGGTCGAAGCGGGCCAGGCTTGGGTCCATGAAATTGATTCTGTGGGTGTCAGCGGACGGAGCGCGCAAGTGAGAAAGCAAGCAAGCAAGCAAGCAAGCAAGCGAGCAAGCGAGCAATGACAGGAAGCACTTACGCTCGTGCCAGAGTGACATAGACAGCGGCACAGATGAAGACGGGCGCGGTGGTGATGCAGACGATCTGGATGATGAAGCCGGTAAAGTCGAAAGGGTTTGAGTGCAAGAAAATGCGGCCGATATAGCCAATGATCTCGTCAATGCAGCCGATGATGATGGGAATGGAGAAGCTGGAGAAGGTGTGGCGCCAGATGAGGCCCTGGACGGCGTGGATGATCATGGAGAGGCCGAAGAGGCCAATGAAGGCACCGCTGGCGCCGAGGCCGGGCAGGTAGCCTAGGACACTGGCTTCTAGCGGGCAGACGGATAGGGTGCAGTTGGCGTCGGGGCCGTAGCTGACATAGTTGAGGGGGTTGTAGTCGGAATCTGACATGGTGGCGGAGGGCGGCGGCGGGCCGGATCGACCGGAGAGGCGGGAAACGGGCGCGGGCGTGTAAGACGGCTAACAGACGAAAACAGGAACAAGATTCGAATGGCAGAAGACGGCGCAGGAAAAAGCCGGCAGTGCCGAAGCTTTGGCTGACAAGCAGAGATGGACAAAGTGTGGCAGCCCAGGACGAGACGAATCAAGGAAGAATTGGGACGAAATGGGAAAGCAGACAGAGCCCAGGTCGACGGGTAATAAAGAAGCAGCAGGAGAAGAGATCGTCGCCTACATATAAATTCTGGGACGTACGAGCACGGCACAGGATCAGCGCGGCTTTTATTTGTCTAAGCCGGTGTCCAGCCCGAGCCTTACTGCAGCCATTAGGGCTGCCGATGTGGGGCATGGAGAGAAAATAACCGGGAGCGGAGACGGGTTGAAGCATGGCGTCGGGCCAACGTTGGTCCAGGGCAGCGATCCTGGGCGCAGGCGCAGGCAGCCAGATTGCGCCATACCCCGTAAGAGTTCTCGGTCAACTAGTAAGAGGTAAGATATTTAGTGGGTGGTGCAGAAGTTGTTGCCTGGTGCTTTGCGGCGGGGCGGAGACAGCTTCAGCAGTCTGACTGCCTGGTATTACCCGTACTTGTCAAGAGGCAAAGGGGCAGGCAAAGACAAAACGCGGCGGCGCGGCGCCAAGGCCGTTTGCGCGTCAGCGTGGCGCAGCGGATCTGGTACGTGCGGGTGCGTTAGATACTTATTACGACGCAAGGAGAATTACGACGTACGAAGTAATACGAGTATGGAGTAAATAGCGATTGTTTCAGCAACCAACCTTATCTAGTCGCGTTATCTAGACGCGGGAGAGGGAAACAGCGGGTCCAACGGTTTAGGCGGCAGGAACGTGCCTGCCTTGGGCCCGGGGGGGTGTAATACTAAGTGGTTCGGGGGAATAAAGGGCCACACCTTCCCTCTGCAAAGCGAATACGAGAACGACGACGGAGAGGAGAGAAACGGCGGAAGAAGCGCACATTGGCTGTATGACAAGCGCAGTACCGAGGACGAGCAACGACGAAGGGGGGTGGCAGCGACAAGCGGGCAAAGTGCCAACGGCAACGAGGCGGCGGACAGCTCGGCGAGGCGGAGGCTGAGGCTGACGGGTGCAGACGGGGGGAGGGGGGGAGGGGGGGGAAAAAAAAAGAAAGAAAGGC
>RQWE01000358.1:0-20351 GCA_004028395.1 Leptographium galeiforme
TAAAGCGCTCCCAGCGGCAGTCTTCTTAGTAAAAACCGATCTAACTAGCATGTCTTTTACACCTTTAGACATAAGCTCTAACTCTATATTGCGATTAGTGTCGGTCTTAATAAGCACTAGAGCAGTCTTAAACCGCGCCTTCTTCTTCGTGTCTAGGGAGATCTTGCCCTTAGCCAACCTCTTCTTAGGCCTTTTAGAAGGGGTCTTAATAGGGGAGGGTGCTAAAGACGGCGCCACGTTAGGAACAACCTGATTAGAACTGGCCGACGGCTTTACGACTTCTAAGGTAGCCTTGCTCTTAGCCGCCTTCTTTATAGGCGCCTTAGACGAAGTCTTAATAGGGGACGGCGTTAAAGACGGGCCTTCCGCAACAGGCGACTAAACAGACGGCGACGACGGGGACTGATTAGCAGCTACCTAGACCTAAGGGTTAGTTAAAGCTCCTTAGGAGGGGAGCTAGTTTTAATTAGACTTGGCTAACGAAAGAATACGAAGGGTTAGATTAGGCCCTGTAACTAGAAAATTATCTAGGGTAATGTGTAAGGGAGGAAGAGTCGCCTCTAGATTACTACTCCTATACTACAAGTCTTGTATCTATAGCTTATGCTACAAAGTATAATAAGAGCACTTGTTACTCTTAACATAGTAGACGCACGAGGCGCAGGAAGGGGACAGGCCCGGCAGCGAAACATAGCCGAACTAGGGAACTATAACACGGGAGCACTCCCTTTAATTAGTTAGTTGCCCGCGGCGGTGCATATACCGCGACTTGCACTTCTTGCACGGGGTTTAGTTTTAGTAGCTGTAAAAGGCTACGAACAGAGCCTTTTACTAACGCGTATTAGTGCTAAGATAATAGGCATACGTCCCTAAGGGACTACCGTAGGTCTTCTTAATAAACATAGGCCGTAAGACTAGGTTGTCCTTGTTAGCCTGCTAAAACCCCTTTACAATAGAATTAAGGTTAGACTATACCTAAAAGTAATTAGTTTTCTCCTTATCTAAGCAAAGCTGCTAGCAATAGTAAAGGGCCCTGGCTACGCCCTTTACTTTATAAATAGAGATGTAACTAAGCAAGGAATGCTAATAGGCGTTAAAAACGGTAAGAGACGTAGACTTAGATTGTAAAAAGGTGGCTATTAGGTCCTACGGCTTTAAGCAACGATTAGGAAACCGATTAGGATCTAGCTACGAATGCATGCGGGCAATACGGCGAGCTGGCTTAAGGAGACGCCTGTCTTCTACCCTAAGAGAGCTAGGATTAGACCTAGCACGCTTTAGCAAGGCAAGACAGCGATCCTAAATCGGATTAAAAACCGTAGGGTTGCGTAAACGTAGCATTTTACGTTAATAAGGACGGGGAAGAACGAAACCGCCTAGGGCAGACGCCGCCGGTGCCGCAAAAACAATCTAATTAGGATCCTTTAGTACGAGGGAAATTACTTAAAGGATGCAAGAAATTTAATTAGTATCGATACTAGGCACGTTAAACGCTGTAGCCGCCTTTGAATTACTTACTAGCGCTAGAGAAGACTAAGGAGATTTCTCTCCGCCTTGCGTAGGAGTGGTTAGATTTACACTTATAATTGTTAATTAAAAAAGCTAAAGACTGGTAATAATCGGAGAAGATTTAAAAGATTAGAAGAGGGTATAAAAAAGGGAAGAAGGAATTATAAGAGAAAGGAAGAAGTAACGAGTATTTATACTACTTAAAGCCAAAGCCTGTTTACTTTACCTTACTAATTAGTTCCCTTTACTAAAAGACCGATTATTTACTTAAAAACTTAACTTTACTAAAAGACTATTTATTTACTTAAAGACTTAGCTTTTAGAAAAGCTTTATAACGCCTTCTTTTAGTAAATAATACAGGACTAACGATTTAAGTAAATAAGAAGTCCCTTGCCTAATTCTATATATAAATATTACTACTACTAACCTCTTTTACTCTCTCGCCTATCTTCCTTATTATTATTATCTTTTACTATTATTATTGCAAACTAGATTACAACCCTTATTTACACTTATCTACTATAACCCCCTCTTTACTTATCTTTCTCCCTATCTCTCCCTATTAGAAACCTAATTAGACACTAACCCCTAAAGCACCATTATGTCGTAGTACGGGTTAGTAAAGAGTTCTAGCCTAGGAAGTCGCAGAAGCCGAGGAGGCAAGATTAAGAGCAAGCCCTAGAGCGCTAAGGAGCTAAACTGGCCTGCTAGACAGGACGGAAAGTTCTTTAGAAACGGGCGGTTTACGTACTAGATTAGGTATCCCTATTAGGTGTCTAAGTAGGTAGTGCGTAGCCGGCCAGCGTTTTACCTAACGTTGCTCTTTAGGACGGCGGCAACTATAGTCGTTAAGAAGGATTTCCTTAGTGTTAACGCAAAAGGAGTATAGGAGCGGCCAAACCTAAGCATTTTTAGCGTTAACTACGCCGACTATGTAGTAACGCTGTTTAACCTTAAGGATAGCCTCCTTAACGAGGCTTAGCTTTCTAATTAGCAAATTGTTGTAGGACTAATCCTAGCCCTTTAAGACCTGCTTAGCCTAGTGTAGTTCTTAACTTTTAGCGCCTATACAATTAATTAGGTTTAACCCCTGTAGAGCGCGACTAACATAAGACATGTAGGAAAGCGCTTCCTTGTATTCCTTATTAATATTAACTACTACTATTAAATCTTAGCAATAACTAATTAGGAGGGCCATAAGATTTACTAGTATAACAGCAAGACGTCGATCTTGCACAGCTATATGCGGGAACCGTTTGTAAACTACCTAGTAATAACCTAACTAATCTAGCCGGACGATAAGTATAAGCATAAGGAGGTCTAAATTACCTAGCAGCCGGACGACTTCTCCTACAGGCTGTACGTCCTTAAATGCGCTTAGGTCTTCTTTTAGGAGCTATCCATTTCTAATTAGACTAGGCCTAACGACTGGGTGCGTTTGCGCTATTACGCAATCCCTGTGCCGGTCCTTAGGACGCTGGATAATAAGGAGAAGCAACTAATCTAAATAAAAGCCGGATAGGTAGCCTAGATTTAAGCAGAGCTAGGCTACGCAAACTTTTCGCCGCTACGAGTGCTAAAAAGCCCTATAGTTACGCAAGGGACGAGCTAGCTCCTTAACTATAGCTAGAGGAACCCCGTTATTGTCTTAAATAAGTGTAGCAACACTAAGGTAAAGGGGCCTAATTAGCTTTAGCAAGCAGTTATTAAATGAATAGGGCAGTTTAACGACGACTAGAAGGCGTGTGCTAAGGCCGCGTACGTATAGACCGTAAGCAAAACTACGATCGCCTTTAACACGTAGATTAGCAGAGAAGCAGGCGCTCTGTTTAAAGATTAGGTAGAAGAAGGAACTACTAGCTACACGTACACCTAGTACTATTATACGCCGGAGGAAGTCCTAGAGAAGTATAAGAACCTAATAGTCCTTAATTAAGAGGAGGTTATTAAAGGATACAACAAGGGGGAGAAAGGCAGTAATAACGAGGACAGCTAAAAGGGCGTTAACAAAGGGTCCGTTTACTAGCCGTCCGTACAGCTAACTCTAATCGGGTCCGACGGGAAAACGAAGGGGGCCCCGCTTACCAGATTAACAGCCGTTAACGCTAAGGCGAACGAGGTTATCAATAAGGTTGCTGCAAAAGAAGGGACGTCCGAAGCTAAGGCGGCTAAGATTGGCTAATGGCTAAAGGAGACGGTTAAGAAGGGGGTAGCTAAGAGAAGCCCCCTAACCAGTAAAAAGGGGAAGGATGCCAATCAGACCCCTAAAACACCAGCCCCTAAGCTAGAAGCCATAGCAAAGGAAGCTAATCAGGTTAAGACCGCGGCTAACAAGACCTCGTACACGCTTAAGACCCTTAAACGGACGCCTTAGAAAAAGCAAGTCTACCTAAAGGGCTCGTAGAAGGGCAACAAGTAGGCAGTCTTAGACGCACAAGACCGGTACTGGGACCAGACCCGTACTAACCCGCCTAACTGTAAGGAGCGACCGATTACACCCTACTACACGTCCCCGTAAGGAGCTATCGAACCGGACTGGCTAGCTAAGTAGACGGGATAGGGGCGGCAGGAGGACGCCTACGAATGTAGGTTCCTGCCTCTCCTAGACCTAGCCCTTAACTAGGGAGGACGAACGAGGAAGGAGGTAATTAGTTTTCTTTTATTAATTTTTGCTTTTAGACTGCGTTAAATTGTTTCTTACTTATTAATTACCTATGCCTTTATTGTACTAGGTGTAGGAGAAGGGCCCCCTCTTAACAAGGAAGCTAATCGGTGCATGCCACGATACTAAGTTTAGTTTGTTTGCTTTTACTTTTATTTTCTTTTTTCATTTGTTCTTAAGACAATTTAACTCTTATTAAAAAGCTAAGCAGCTTCGTGCTTAGACTAGTATCTAACGCCTTACCTTTTAACACAAAGGTTGTAATAGGGGTATAACACGGCCGCCTTGTGCTTGCGCACGCGGCTCTCGCCCTGCAAACTTAGCCGACCTTTCCGCCAAAAGGCGCGGCGTTACGTTCTTCCGCTCCGGCGCATAGAGTCTAATTAGACTTCACCTGTATATATGCCATTTCTAATCAGATTTAGTCATGTTAGTTAAACATTAACCCGATCAGATTCCTTAATACATACACCTGTCACTTCCGATTAGATTCCTTTGCGTAACACTAAGGGAGAATCCATGCCCCTAGACCTTGTCACCCACGCTTCCTGGTGCTTCGGCTAAGAGGAAGCTATACAGCCTCCGTAAAGGGTTCCCGATTAGATCTCTCTCTTTACCTTCTTTAACAATGACTAAGTGGCTGTCCTGGTGCCCTAGCACCCAGGCTAGCGTTAGTACTAGAAGAGATTAAATGGTTCTATGCTTATAGAAAGGCTTAAAAGTCCTTATAGCGTTTAATTAATCTATTTAGCAGCTTAGTAGCTTTAAGGAAGTAGGGTTTTGCCTTTATAAGTACATTTATATTAATATACTACTTATAAAGCAAGTAAGGTACTTCTTAAGTAAAAGGGTAACTTTTTAAAGCCTTTATTAGCGCTAAATTACGGTTTGTAATAATATAGGTAAGAGGACTAAATTAAAGGCCTTAAAGATACTTTAAAAGTGTATTAACTGCTTAATTAAACGCGGATTAAGTCTTTAAAGATAAAAACAGTAACGTAATTTAAAAGCTTTGTTTTTACGGCGTAATACCGTAAATATTTAGTAAGGGGAGGTTAAATCGGTTTGTTTTATAGGTGTAGTCTATTAAAAGGATATTAAGGGCTTATTAAAGGAGAGGTATTATAAAGGCGGGTGTAATAAAGAGGCTTTTAACTGCTTTTCGGTCGTCTAAAAGGCTGCGAAAGTAATATTTTAGATTGTTTTAGACGGTCTTTACTATAGTTATTAGTATAACGTATATAAAGACAGTAATAAGCTATAAAAAGCAAGAAAACGTAGTAAAAAGTGCTTACATTAAAAAGCTACTAAATAAGCGTATGGCTAGCTAGCTCCTTTTTACGTTGCCTTTATAAGAAGTTGTAAATATTAGGCGTAGTAATATATCCTAGCAAAGGGTCTTTTAAAACAAGGAAGTCAATAATCGACTGCGGCCGTACTACAGTAGTAGCAAGGCCGTTAATATCTAAAGCGTACTACTATAATAAAGTAGGCCTATCGTTTTAAAGGAAGATATGCTTTATAGCATTATGGTTATAGGATTGCTTTGCCTTTGCAACAACCTAGCCAGTAGATCTCTTAAAAATCCCAAAAGAAAACGGGCACTGCGTCATCTGCGTGCTAGATTTTCGCTGTTTTAACTTATGCGTCCCCTCTAAGCGTTTTTAAGGCTTTCTAAACTTGTAGCACGCAAAATAGCAGACCTTAACGCTTGCTTTTAAAGGCTTGAATTGCTTCACAACTAAGCGGTAGCCATTTGCGCGTGCGTGCGTATTAACGGCTTCGGTAGCCTCTTCAAGCGTCTCGTAGGTTGCAAGAGGCGGCGGAGGGCCGCAAGTTAAGGCCATTTCGTTGCGTTGTTTGGTGTTAGTGATAATTTTTGGTGGCGATTTAGCAGATTTTCGACGTGTTGCGGTAAATACGGTAAATGGAGGGGCTGGACGCAGTTGTCCGAAGTATACACGCTAGTGGCAGGGGTTTGAGTAGCTTTTTCAAGTACCTTTTGGACTTTAATGTACAGCTTGAACACAGCCCCACAATTAGTAATAATCGGGTGCGATATAAGGATTTCAAGGGTGCGATATAGAGGCCCCCATAACAAATGAGGCGGCCGGATTTTTTTTCGCTTTGGCGCTAAAACGCAAAAGCTGCAGACCAGACGGCGCGGCAGCGGGGTCCGTTGAACCGTTTGCTCGTCGCTCATTCGTCGGCTGCACTGTAGAGCCAAGACTCTGTGCACGTGATGCTCCAGCCAGGCGTCTGCATCGCAGGGCGTGCCATTGCCAGCTCTCCAGCAGGTCGTCAGGAACAAGAGTATACCATCCCGTTCTTCCAACGTATACCCGTCTTGCATTGTGTGAATTGGCAGTTCTGGCTCAGTTGCTTCCTGCTGTTGGCCGCCGTTGTCGCGTCTCACGTGACCATGCCGTTGTGGCAGCCCGCCCGCCAAAAACGCGCTGCCTGATTGGCAGACCATTTTTTCCGAGCTTTTCCAACGCACGAGCAAGCCACCAGCGAGACCAGCGGTCGTTTTGCCCGCACGCGCAGCCTGTCCACCCCCGGGGAAGAGGCAATTGACGGACCTTTTTCACGATGAAGTACCGCAGGACCTCCAAGTTCCACAGCCTGCGCCGGCCAGTTCGTTTCTCCCCCTGGTTCGCATCCTAGGAAGTAGTCCCCTCGGCTGACCTGCTCTCTTTCCTCCAGCGTGTCCGCCAGTCCTGGAACAAGAACAACCTGTTCAACCTCCACCGCTTGCGCATGCCCCTGCTCATCAACAGGACCTTTTTCCAGCAGAAATGGGCCGCCAAGACCATGGCCCGTGGCTACCACGGCGAGCACATCAAGGAGCACCAGTGGGAGCGCATGTTCAGCCGCAACATGGCCTCCGTCGTCAACATGGACCCGCGTTACATGGCCGAGTATGACGGCGCCGAGCAGGCCGAGGGCCGCGGCAGCGGCCGCCAACGCGATCCCACCGCCCCGCCCCCGGTGCTGAAGCCCTGGGCCGGCACCAACCTCAAGACCACCGTGCCCACGCCCTTTATGCAAATGGCCTTTGCCCCGCTCGAGCGCCGCCTCGACGTTGCCGTCTTCCGCGCCATGTTTGCCAGCAGCACGCGCCAGGCCCGCCAGTTTATCATCCACGGCGCTGTTCGTGTCAACGGAAAAAAGGTCCGTTTATTCCAATCTCCCCGGATGTGCCGTTGATATGTATCGATGTGCTGACCCCGGCCACAGATGGTCTACCCCGGCTACATGCTCAACCCCGGCGACATGTACCAGGTCGATGTCGAGCGGGTGCTCTTTGCCACCGGCGCCAAGAAGGCGACACCCCGGGCCGAGGTTCGCGCCCAGCGGACTCGCGACGCCGAAAAGGCAAAGGCCGACAAGGAATCCGCCGACAACGAAGACGCCCAAGAGGCCGACGCAGCGGCGGAGACCGATGCCGCCGACGCTCCCCACGGTGAGACCGCCAACGCAAAGGCCGCCCGCGAGCTGCCCTACCTGGCCGCCCGCGCAAAGTACATCCTGTCCCGCTCCAAGGACGAGCTCACGGTCAAGCGGAAAAAGGAGCTGCGCCAGTTCGTCAAGGATGCGCGCAAGTGGATCTCCAAGGCCGCACCCGCCGCCAGCACTGACGCTGCCGCCGCCGCAACGCTGCCCTCCTCGGCCATCCTTGACCGCCTGGCCGATCTGCTGGCCAACACCAACATTAACGATTCCGTCCCGGCAGGCGCCGAGACTTCGCTGCCGGACGGCCAGAAGGCCGCCAGCACGTCGGCCCGGAACACCAACCACAACCTGTCCGCGGAAGAGCGCAAGCGGTTCCAGCAGCTCATCGCCCGCGACGCCGAGAACCCCTTCGACCCGTCCAAGCCCTATGCCACGCCTTGGCGGCCGCGCCCCTTCATGAGCGCCTTCGCACTCATCCCTCGCTACCTCGAGGTGAACCACAAAATCTGCTCCGCCGTCTACCTGCGCCACCCCGTCGCCCGTCCTGGCATGGCCGAGGTGCCAACCCCGTTCCCCTTCGAAATCAACCAGCTGGCCTTCAACTGGTACCTGAGGCGCCATTAGATAGGCAGGCCTGTGTACATACTCACACAAACTCTTACTCTCAAAATGTACTATAAATATACGAGACTGGACCATGGGACGGCATCGGACCTGCTTCTCCGTACGCGAAATGATTCTCTCATGACATTTATTTAGGTACCGCGGAAAAAAAAAATACCTTTGAAAGGAAGGTCGGACAAAAAAGGCAAGCTTAGGCAAGGAACGAGAGAAAGAAGAGGCCGACTGCATGTTGGAGATGTTGTGCAAAGGCCGGTGTCGTAGAATCAGCCAGTCGGAATCCAACAGATCAAACTATCTATCGTGCAACTGAACCATCTGAAACGCAGCCAGCCGGCCGAGAGAAAAGGACACTAGGAAAGAAGGGGGTGACTGACCCTGTAGCCGCAAGGCAGGCTGAGTTGATGAGACGTACTTTTAATTCCCCGGACCGCAGGCCGCCTATTCAGAATCACCACAAAAGCCATGTCACATGCTTGATACAAGTCCCCCAGACCACCCTCCGTGCAAAAAACGACGTAACAGAAAGATCAATTTCGATGCTCCTGCATCTCAGCTATTGGCTGCAAACATGTTCTGAACAACGCCGAGGTTTGTTTTTCAGTGGGTTTTTTTTCGCCGAATATTAGAAATTTGTGATTAAAGAGAACACAAAAGAAAAGCAAATAGGCTCAGGGAGGGAATCTGTTAACAGAGCAAAGGACGAATAAGAGAAGCGGGCTAATACTGTATCGCGTGGGAGGGGACGTCACGGTACTAAGACATAGTCATCGGAAAGGGGCAACACAAGAGAGAACGAGGCCGAGACGCCGACAGGAACAGATGGCACATAGGTTGCGTGAGAAGCTTAACGGAGAGAGAAGCCCTTCCGCTTGCCCTCCTTCTCCAGGGGCCTGCCGCTCTCGAGGCGAGCCTTCTTCTCTTCCAGCTCCGAGCGTTGGCGGTCCAGCTGATCCTTCATCTCCCGGTGCCGGGCATAGAGCTCCTCTTCGCTCTGCTTGAGCTTCGACTCCTTCTCCGACACCTTCTGCTGGAAGACGAGCTTCATCTCCGCCTCCATCTTGGCCAGCTTCTGGTCGTGGAGGGCCCGCTCCTCCTCCTGCTTCACTGCCGGGTTCACCTCCTTGAACACGCTAGGATCTTGGGAAACACCCATCTGGAGCAGCTTGTCGGTGCGGTAGTTCTCGTACAGAGTGTTGTTGGTGTGCTCCTTGAGCTCCTCCATGTGCGTGCGGATAAGCATCTGGCGGAGCTTCACAAAGTCACAGTGCTCCTCGTTGTCGACCTCGATCACACCCCACGGGTAGCGACGGCCACGGACCTTGCGGCCGTCCGCGTTGGTGATCTCATTAGTGGCACCGACCACGGCGAAGGGCACCTTGGAGAGGATCTCGTTGTTTTCGGCGATCGTCTCCTCGTCGTCCAGCTCGTAGCGCGGGCCCTCGAAGATCTGCACCTTGTGGTACTGGATGTCGGCGAGAATCTACAAGCACTTGTCAGTAATCCACGCGTGCGAAGCAGGCCATGCATGGGGCTTCCGCCAACGTACCCGGCGCTTGAACGAGGTAATCTCCTCGTCGGTGAGCGTGTCGGACTTGGCGATGACCGGGATCAGGTTGACCTTGGTGTGAAGGCGCTTCATCACCTCAATGTCAAGGGGCTTGAGCGAGTGACCCGTGGGTTGAATGAAAAAGACGCAAGCGTGGATGCGGTTGTCCACAATGTTCATGCGGTTGACCTTATTCTCAGCATCGAGGTACGCGTCAAATCGTTGCTCAATGTTGTCAATGATGGGGCGCCACGACTCGTCGTTGTTAACGAAGTCGCCAAAGCCGGGCGTGTCGACAACAGTCAGGCGCAGACGAACGCCAGCCTCCTCGATATCGGCGCTGATGGACTGGATGGTCACAGTCTTGGGAATGATGTCGAGGCTCGGGCTCTTGCGCTCCTTGGGAGGATACAGCGATGTGTTGAAGAGTGTGTTGACAAGAGTAGACTTGCCCAGGCCGGATTCACCTGACACAGAGTCAGGAAGGGCGGATACGATCATGTAAAGAGAAATTTACATACCAACGACCATGACGTTGAAGTTGAACCCTTTCCGGACACTCTTCCGGTGCCATTGGTTGGGCAGGTTGGCAAAGCCGACATAGCCCGTCAGCTTCCGCCTCACGATGTTACGCGAGTCGATTGCGGCCGCTAATGAAATGTGCATTAGCATCCGCCTATGACAAGATTCGAGATCGCATGAATTGCGATTTGGCGTGAACTCACAGATTGGGGACGCCGGGGACGTCTTGGGTTGTGGAGCGGGTACCGCAGGAGCAGCCACCGGGGAGCCGTTTGCAGCTATAAAGACAAACTGTTAGCCTTCGTTCTAGACGAGAGCACGCGTGAAAATGGGCAACGTGAAGAGGGCGGATGAAGCATCTGGCAGTCTCGAGTAAATGGTTTACCCTCCTCATAGCTGAATCCCGGCTTAAAGTACAGCTCATCGTAACTCAAAGGCTGGGCCACGCGTAGCTTGGGGGGTCCATCGTCATTCTCCAACATCTTGGGGCGATCAATCACGGCGACGGTGTCTGGATCCTGGGTGTAAATAGCACTGGTAGCTCTTGGAACCAAGGTGGGGGTTGTCGGAGCTGTCAAGGGGCGAAGAGAGCGTCGATCGTCTGTGATGGTCGCAGTTCCCAAGGAGACAATATTCATGACAGTTCTTTCGAATTGAGCGCTTCGAGTCCGTGCCCTGATGTGGCTCCCAAGATCGAAATGCATCGCAGAGAGATAATGGAGTGGGCAGGCAAATTAAGAGGGGTTCTCGTTCCGAGCGAATGCTAGCGGTGTGAAGACGATATCTTAGGGAGCGAGCCGTAATCCACGGCCGGATCGTAGAGGTCGGCGGGAGAAAGATGTGATCTGCTGATGATGGCCGGATGGTTTGTGACAGAACGCGTTGACGATGTTATTGTTGCTATTGATGTGATCCATGGGCAAATCCAGACCATAGGGCAGTAATAGCCGACAGGCTGTAGAGCGTGTCGTTCTTTCCCATGGACCAGAGCAGCGAAGCTTCCACGCGCAGCAGCGATCCAGGATCCAGACCAGTTGGGGGGCAGTTGGCGGCGGAGAGGGCAGGAGGAAATGGACATGGTAATGAGGTGTGTTCTTACCCATTTTAGTGATTGTACGTGGCGTCGAGAGCGCGGACGCTTGAAAAGAGGAAGGATGTCTTTAAGAAGAGAAGCGAATCCTGAAGAGGACACCGCCAAGGTTAGCTCTTTCCTCTTGGACCGTTGGAGAGGGTTTGTGAGAAGAATGGAACACAACGAGTGTGTCGTCAGGCAGAGAGAGAGGTTTCGAGTTCGCAGGAAAAGGAGGTGATGGGAGGAAACAGAGAGACGGTCTGACGATGCGCGTGCGAAGCAATTCAACGACGTGGCGCGACGGAACTTACCAACAGCAGATTAAAAATGGAGTAGATATGGGCAAGACGCAAGCAGCTTGTCACCGAGGAATCGTCGCGTGCTGAAGAAAGAGCCGCGAGAAGCTATTGGGAAAGGCAAGTTGGCAGTAGGAGAGAGAGGCTGCGATTGTTTGCGGGAAACACAGCAAAAAAGGCTGATGAAGTGAAGTGGTGACTTCTCGAAGGGGAAATTGCGAAAGTCAAAAAAGGGGGTAGGGCGGGAAACAGCGTACAGGAGGGGAGGGCTAAAGCTTCTGAGGAGCAGAAAAAAAGGGGAGAGCTGGGCGTTGTGAACCCCTGTCGAAGATTAAAAGGGGTCGTGGCTCTAGGAGAAGCCAAAAACGGTGTGGAGACGCGCCACTAGGTTAATAACGGTGAGAGCATACGATTGGCTGGCCGTCAGAGTACGGCGAGCTGCAGAGTACTGTATGTGCACCGTATTGTCCCTGGCTTGGCAAGTCGAGGTGTACTCCGTATCGCACTCGTAGAGACAGCGTGCCTCCCAGAGAGGCACGCCCGGGCAGAGCTATTGGCACAGAGTCGACTGCTCTGATCGTGAATCGGGCCCAAATTTTGCCCCGGTGTGATGTGTCTCTCTTTTGGGTCGGGACGTAAGGTGCCAGCTGGCGCAGCCACGTCTACAGTGGAATGCATTTTACAATACGAGTACCAACACTGTATCTTAATACTTTGGCCCCCGATTTAGTGGCTCTAGCTATTCATGCCCGAGTTATGAGGCAGGCTATCCGTTGGCTGCCGACTTCGATCAGAGATGTATCCTCCAGCACGCCGCACATAAACAGAGTTATCGTTTTGCCTTTGAATGAAACTGTTGACAGAGATCCCAGCTTTAGCTATGCTTCGGGCGATCTTTGCAGAAGTACATGATTGATTCAAGGGATACCTACGACGTAATAGACTGGATGGGATTTCTGTACTCTTTCATGCTCCACCGTAATTAATACTCAAACAGGTGTGAATTGAAATCAATAACACGCTGAGCAGGGCCAAGTTTGGATTACTAAAGACATCTGCCGAAATTTTGGGATTCATGAATTTAAACCCTTACAGAATGGCTGTAACATCTTGCTGGACATTTCCATCTGGCAAGGCAGAATGGAGCAGATGTTGCTATCGGAGTACAGCACATTGGGACAATTTCTCGAAAGCGACGGCCACCAGAGCAGTCGAAGCGACCGAACTGAATCGGTGTGGATAACGTGCCGAGACAGGGATGTCTCAACTTCAAAGAGAGACGTCATGTCCAGACGGTGCGGCCGTAGAGCCACCATCGACACATTCGTGTCATGTCTACCAGCCTTGCGAGCGGGCAAACGCACTCTGCCACTTTTGTCTGAACTGCATCATGCAAGTATGTCCCATGCATGCTATTACTGCAGGCCTTGCTGGAGAATATTCCTAGTAGGTCTGCCCCTCGAATCACGTGAAGGGCCCGACAGCCTTCGGAAATTAAGTCGTCGTCGCAGGCGCTAGGACCTGCCGTGAAGTAACTTATTTTGGGGCCACTGTATTGTTAGCGTCCTTGGGGCGTTTGGTGGTTTACTTGGATTAGCGATGGCCCATATTTCGGTCTGTTTGCTCTGATCGGGTTGTGCCTCGGCGCACGAGCTGACTCGTGTGTTGCACAGCGTAGCACGATGAAAAGCGTCCGGCTACACGAATCACTTTGCCTCTAATAATTTGGGCCGTCACATCATTCCAAGCTCTCGCCATACAAGTACATGAATACGAGTACACCACTCGGTGGGATGGCTGCACGGGCTACGCCACACTAGTGTGGCGCTGGTCTGGGGGAGGGGCACGGCGCTCAGCCGAGGCTACAGGTGACATCAGTCCGCCTGACCAGCTTTTTAGCCGCGTTGCGCTTCACAGACGAACGGCGCAAACGCGAAAGCCACGCCTTGCATCCCGACGACAGGCCACGCTCGTGCGCAAGGTTCCGGTCTCTCTCCCCGACTGCCTGGCTGATGGCCAGCACCGAGACCGACAGCAGCCATTTGGAATAACATTGGCCAGCAGCCTCGTCGCTGATCTCGCCTGATCTCATCGATTCGACCTGTTCGATCTGTTCTGTTTTTTCCTCCGTCTCCTCCGCCCCCTCCATCATGGCTGCTCCCATGCTCGAGTTCCGCACGGCGGGCTACAACCCATACGCCGTCCGGTACTCGCCATACTATGACTCACGCGTGGCCGTGGCGGCATCAGCCAACTTTGGCATCATTGGCAACGGCAAGCTGTTTGTGCTGGAGCTGACGGCGGCCGGCGTCCAGGTCGGCCGCACATACGACACCAACGATGCGCAGTTTGACGTGGCCTGGTCCGAGATCAACGAGAACCAGCTGCTGGTGGCGTGTGGCGACGGCTCGCTCAAGCTCTTTGACCTCGCTGTCGACGACTTCCCCGTCATGAATTTTCACGAACACAAGCGCGAGGCGCTCTCGGTGGCCTGGAGCCCGGGAACCAAGGATACCTTTCTGACCAGCTCGTGGGACGGCACAGTGAAGCTGGTGAGTCCCTCCGGTTTCCCCTCCTCTCAGTCTCACTCCTGACAGCCCCAGTGGTCCCCCACTCGCAACAGTGCGCTGCGTACCCTTCCGATCGGTACCTGCACGTACAGCGCTGCCTACTGCCCGTCCAACCCGGCCATCGTGTCCGCCGCCTCCAGCGACTCAGTTCTCCGCCTCTTTGACCTCCGTACGCCCGTCTCGGCCAAGTACCATCTCGTCGCATCCATCCCCGTCCACACGACCCCCGGCCCCGCCGGCCCCAGCCTGCCCGGTCTGCCTCCCGGGGCTGGCACGGCCCCCGCCGAAATCCTGACGCACGACTGGAACAAGTACAACGACACCGTGATTGCGACCGGTGGGGTAGACAAGATCATCCGCACGTTCGACATCCGGAACCCGGCCGCCGGCCCCCAATCCCTCATGGTTGGCCATGAGTTCGCTGTCCGCCGCCTCGCCTGGAGCCCTCACGCCCACGACGTGCTGCTGAGCGCCAGCTACGACATGACTGTGCGGTTGTGGACCGACGGGTCGCCGTCACCCGCGCTACCATCGGCGCCTCCCCCCGCCCACAATCTGCCGCGCCTGGGCCACGAGCTGGGCATTATGAACCGACACACCGAGTTCACGACCGGTGTGGACTGGTGTCTCTTTGGCGAGGGCGGCTGGGTGGCCTCGGCCGGCTGGGACGAACGGGTGTTGCTGTGGGATGCCAATGCGTTGATACGGCGGCGGTAATCGGGTGGCGCGCGTCAGGATGAGGAGTATTACGAGTATGCAAAGAAGCCCATGCGGACGGCGTTTGAACATTTTAGCAGAAGAGCATTCTCTTGGGTGTTACGATTTTCTGGGTGGCAAAAAGGGCGTGGGCTTGTGTGGGATTTTGGGTTTAATGGCTTCTCTAATGCATAGAGGATAGAAGATGGTAATCGCGTTTTCGTGGAGCGTGCAGGTCCTAGCTGTCGCCCATGTCGACGTCGCCGTCATCGTTGTTGCCGCCATGTGTGCTGCCATCGTGCATCCGCAGCATGTCCTGTTGCAGCTGATCGCTGGGCCCAGCCTCGTCGGCGCCCGACGCAGCCGCCGCCTGGGCCAGCGCGGCGGCAGCCGCAACACCGGAACCGTCAGCGGCTCCCTCGGGCGCAGCGGCGACGGGTGGGAAGCTGCTGCCGTTGAGAATGGTAAAGGGCAGCTGTTGCTGGAACTGCTTCTTCTTGCCGTCGGCGGCTGCGCCGTTGGTCAGCGACGAGATGGCGGTGGGCGCGCTGGCGGCGCCCGTGGACGAGCGGTCAGCCTTGGTGGCCTTGGCTGTGGCAGCGCCGCCACGGAGACGTGACTGGGCGCTGGCGGCATCGCCCTTGATCTTGCCAAACGGCACGGTGGCGGGGACGGTGTCTTGAAGGAACTCGAGGCGGTCGATGCGGGAGGCGGCGCTGGAGACATCCTTGTACTGCACGTTCCGACGCGGCTTGCGGTCGAGCTTGACCATGTTTTGGGCCTCGGAGGCGAGATAATGGACGAAGAACTCCTGCGAGGCTGGTCAGAGGCGAAAGGGAGTAATGAGGCGACAGAAGGGAGAAAGACGCGTGCGTACCGTGGCAAGCGTGATGACGAAAGCGGCATTATTGGAGCAGACAGTAACGTCGGGATCGAGCTGGATGATTTTGCGGACTCGAGTCACTACGGCGGTCAGCATAGTGCGAAGACGGCCACGGAGAGGTTGAGAGCAGAAGAGAACATACACGGCAACTGAGTCTGGCCGGTGGCCTCTTTCCGCGGCAGGATGGCGGTTGTGTTGTACGGCATGGTGGAATGGTGGAGGGAGGGTGATGAAGCTTGTGGGATAATATACGAGGGGAAGCCAGTGATTGATTCTAAAGGCAGCAAAACGGCCTGTTCGCGATGAGAGTTGCGAAAGCAAGAGAGAAATTGAAGAGCCAAATTGGCGCGACGCGATTTGTGGGGTTCGCGGGGAAAGGCGAGACGTCATTCGTCTTGGACAAGCGTTCTTTTTGCTAGATATGTACAGAGTACAGGCACAAGTTACGTAGAATACAGCCGTGCGCAAAAGGCGACAGAACCCGACAGGCAATGCTGGACAAAGGAAAGACAGTCGCGGGTTGAGGCAGGAAAGGAAACGAGGCAAGAGGGCAAAGATAGGAAGAAAAAAAAAGAAAAAAAAAGAAGAAAAAAAGCCGCAAGAGAGAATGAGCAGGACAGACGGAGAGAAGTAAGCCAGACAGAAACCAGACAGAAACCAGACAGAAACCAGACAGAGCCAGAGATAGTCCGGAATAGAAGGGAGAGTCCCTACTGAGCCCCTGCCGAGCCCTGACGGCAAACCACGGCTCAGCTGCGCACGGCCAGCACAATGGTCAGGAGCAGCAGCGCGACGACGCCAATGACGAGGGCCATGAGCTTGACGTTCTTCCACCACATTTGCCGCTTGAGGCCGCGGCTGCGCACGCGAAAATCGCGGGCGCTGCCGCCGAGCCGGTCGGTCTGGTCGACCAGCAGGTCGATGCGCTCGCCGCGCTCCAGCAGGCCCTCAATGTTGCGGCCCATGATGCGGCGGACGTCCTCAATGTCGTGGCGCACGCCCGTGAGCGCGTCGGCGCCGCCGGCACCGTCTTCGCGGCCCTGGGCCAGCATCATGGCGCGCAGCGTGCCGTTGAAGGCGGCGCAGCCGTAGTTGGGCAGGTCGCCAAAGTCGGTGGAGGCGGGCGGAAAGTCGGCGAGGAAGCGGGTGCGCAGGGCGGTCAGAAAGGCAAAGGAGATGCGGCGGCCGAGCTCGGCGTCGGCCACGACCATAAAGGTCAGGCCGCCGGCCGAGCTGGGGCTGGCGGAGCCATCGGGGCCGCTGGGGCCGTCGTCGGTGTGGTCGGAGGCGGCCTCGGCGATGTAGTGGATGTGGTGGACGCCGTGCGTGTACGTCAGCTTCTGCGGCGTGCGGTGGTCGATCTTGGGCAGGACCAGGGACGCCAGCGACGAGGTCTGGCTCGCGGCCGAGGTCAGGCACTCGGTCAGGATGGTGTTGTTGTGGGCGACGCAGGCACTGTGGGGGGGGTCAGCAGGCGATATGGACACGCCCCGGAAGGGCTTCCAACATACTAGAGCAGCGGCGTCGCCGGCCCCGATGGAGAGGCCATTGGCGCAGTCGGCGAAAAGGCAACGAAGCAGGAGGAAGTGTGAGGATTTGCGCAAAAGCTCGTGCGAGTTGGGCGAGTTTGGGCGAGTTTGGGCGAGTTTGGGCGAGCCTAGGCTGTGTGGGTGCGGTACGGGATCGCTGCAATCGGACTATGCAGGCGCTGCAGGGAAAAGGTAGGCTTTGGGCTCTCGGCGGCTGACGACAGGTGTGTGTGTAGATGCGAGAAAAGTGATGAAATGGTCGGCAGCTCTGCGACGGCGCAGAGACAAGTCCCTGTCCCGTTGGAGACTAGTGCGCTTGGGCCCTGTGGCGAACGCCACACAGCGGAGAACGGCGAGCTACGGGGAGTTGCTGCCTTGTGGAGCGCTGTATTACGGAGTAGGAGGATTCCAGCAACGGGCGGGACAGGGCCCAAAAACATGGCACAGGGCAATGACCGGATCATGGGGTACGAAAAACAGGGTAACATTAAGCGCTGTCATCAGGTCCTTTTTGTTTCTGGGAGTGTCCATCGCCACCCCCCCCCCTTCCTCATTTCCTCATATCCCTCGTTTCCTTGTTTCCCTCACAGCCTTGGCCGTCCTGTTGCCACCCGGTACACGTACCCGTGTGCGACAGGGTTCCGGACGTGCGAGGCCGGCGGCGGGGCCACGCCCGAGGCGGCGCTGGCTCGCGGGGCCGGCGGCGGCGCGGCGGCCGGCAGCAAATGTTGGGTGAAAAAGACGGGGTGTCGCACAGACGGGTCGTGCGGGTGGACGCCGGCCGGGGCCCCGACCGACTGGGATGGCATCGGCGCAGATGTGTGGGTGGCGGAGAGTAGGGAGCGTGCGGGATGTGTGGAATAGGCACCAAAGATGCTGGTCGAGACGGTCTTGTCTCGTCGATACTACAAGGAAGGAAAATGGGGCCCGTCTTGTCGCACGTGCAGAAGGAGCCGAGGGTGCCTGCCTTTTATCGGGTCTTGTATGGGATTACTGTACCGACTTAGCGTCGTGTTTCCGTGGGAACAAGTCCAGTCGGGGGCCGCTCGACAGACACCAACACACATCATGCCCTCCGTCGCAGGGTCTGGCCGCCGTCCTTTTTCCGGGCCCGCCTCTCCTCCTCCTGCTTGCCCTTTTTGATGGCGCCGACGAGCGCGGCCATTTCGCTCTTTTGCTCGGCGACGGCGGCGGCGGCGTCACGTGCCTTTTGGGCGTCTTTCTCGGCGGCGACGCGCGCGGCCTCGGCGTCCTTGTCGGCCTTGCGCTGGGCGGCGGCGCGCTTCTCCGTCTCCTCGACGAGGCGGTCGCTGTGCTCCCAGAGGGCCTTGGCCACGGCCTCGTCGGCGACGTCGCGGCGCGCGGCGTCGACGAGGCGGCAGGCCTTGACGATCTTGTGGGTGAGGGGGTCGTTGTCGTAGCCGGCGGTGAGGGGCTCGCCGACGCCGGCGGAGGCGGAGGCGGAGCCGTCGCCGAGGTCGCGCAGACGGCGCAGGTCGGCCTCCATGGCGGCGTAGAGGATGGACTGGGCGCCCATGTCGGCGCTGGGGACGAAGAGCCACCAGAGCGGGTACAGCAGGACATAGAGCAGCAGCCACAGCAGCGAGCTGCCGGCGAACCAGCGGCGCAGGCCGGGGGTGCGGGCGAGGCCGGGGTCGACGAGCAGGACGCGCACGTTGCCGGGCAGCTTGTCGGGGCGCTGGTAGGCGTCGACGTGTTTCTGAAAGGCGCGGCCAAAGACCATGAGGGCGAGCTTGCTGCGGGCGTAGGCGCGGGCGGGGGTCCAGGGGGGGGACATGTCGGGGATGGCGAGGGGGGTTGTGTTTTTGTCAAACTTGGACCGAGACGTCTTGGTCTTGGTCGTGGCCGCCTCCTCCTCCTCGCGGATGGTCAGCGGCGGCGCGCCAATGTAGGACGAGCAGGTGGCGAGGATGACGCGCACGTCGCGGTCAAAGGGCTGGGCGCGCAGGGCGGGGCTGAGCAGGCCGAGCAGGTGGAAGTTGGCGAGGTAGTTGACCATCCAGGCGCCCTCGAGGCCCTCGGGCGTGGTGGCGCCGTGCTGGGCGCCGTGCTGGGCGCCGTCGTCGGGTGCGGCGAGCGGAATGGCGGCGGCGGCGGCGCAGAGGATGACCATGTCGAGGCGGCGCGGCGGCAGCGAGTCGATCCAGCGCGTGGCAAAGGTGCGGATGCTGTGCAGCGACGCCAGGTCGACCTGCTCGGCATAGACGAGCTGGTGGCCGGCCTGCTCGCGCAGCTCCTGGACGTGCTCGACCACAAACGGGTCCGACGGCGGCTGCGCCGTCAGCAGCACGATGCTGGCCCCCCGCCGCGCCAGCTCCCGCGCCACCACCGCGCCCATGCCCGACGTGCCGCCCGTCATCATAATCACCCGGCCGTGCATCACGCGCTCCGACGAATTGGCCGTGCCGCCGCACACGTACTTTGTCGCCGCCACCGCGCCCAGCGCGCCGCCCACCCGCAGCGTCGGCCCCAGCCCCGGCAGCCAGTCCGGCACCCCCTGCGTGTACACGTTGGCCAGAAAGGGGATCGGCATGGTGAGGTTGGGGGCGTGTGTGGACGAGCTTGTCGGAGCGAAACCTTTTTAGCTTTACGGAGTACGAAATTCGTTGGTCCGTGCGCATAAAGACAGGTTGCCTGGAACAAACGACGTTCTGCGGCTAGTTTAGGGGCTAGCTGTCAAGTCTCCACTACGTCGTACTTGTACCTGGCCACGCCTACTCCCAATTCCTCTCGGCCTTGCCCTTGTCCATGCCGTCCACCGTCGGCGCCGGCGGAATCTCCACGCCCAGCACCTGGTGCTCCAGGCCGACATAGCCGTCGCTGATGACCAGCACGTCGACCCGGCCGGCCGCCGCGGCCGCTTCTGGGATCTGGATGACCGTCTTGGCCGGAGGCGGGATGAAGCTCTTGTCGGGTCGTCCTCGTCCGCCTCGGTCTGTTTCTCGTCCATCCCCTATCCCGCCT
>RQWE01000359.1:0-20113 GCA_004028395.1 Leptographium galeiforme
GCCGCCGCCACGCCCGCCAACCAGGGAGGCGACACCGCCAGCGTGCGCAGCGGCCGCAGCGGTCGCAGCGGCCGCAGCGTGCCCGGCCACGGCCGCTCCGAGAGCCTCGGCGGCAGCATGGCCGGCAGCCTGGCCAGCCCCCTGGCCAGCCCGCTCGCCACACCGTGCGAAGCGGCCGAGTCAGCAGGGACGGCGCCGCTGGCCGACGAAAAGTAGTGGCCCATGGAGATCGCATCATTCTAGGAGCGGTAGTTACCTCTTTTTTGTCCTTTCAGTCCTTTTTGGTCTCTTTTGTCCTCTCTTTTGTCCTCTCTTCATTCTTGCTCTCTTCTTTTTCTAGCTACACAGGCATCATATGGGACATGGGGGAATTCGGGCATGGTAATGAGAAACGGGCTTGTTACATGATCTCTTCCATCGTAATAATGTACATACTCCAAAGCTGTGTCCATCGCCGTACGTGCGCTAGCCTATTGCGGCTAGCGCTTTATGCCGACTCTCTTGGCCTCCTCCACCTCGACCTTTGGAGCAGCAGCCGTCAACACGCACATCCCGATCGCCGACTCTCGCGCCTCGATCGCCTCATTTCCCCGGTGGTCTGCGACAGACGCCTGCGCAGGCGGCGACGCGCCCGACCCGGAATCACCGGCAGTCACGTTATTCGCCACCGCGACAGCGAGTCCAAAAGCTGCGACGACTCGACGACTCGACTTCTCCATGGCCTTGTAGCGGCCTCGACACACCGTTTTGATACCCCCACCACCACTCAACATGTCTACGGAACGCCCTCCGTCACAGATGACACGACCGCCGGCGCCAGCAGAGGCGCCCCCCGGGCAGGGACCCAAGTCGGAGCCGGACTCGCATCCTCCGACCAAACCAACGACACTTGCACACCACACGCCTCTCATCCCGCGAATCCTGCCGCACGAGCGCGTGTTTCCCATCCAGATCGGGTCGGAGCTGTTCAAGCTGTCGGGTGCGTCGCTGTCGTCGGATGCGCCCTCGTACTTTTCGCAGTACTTTCAGTGCCAGCTGCGCCAGGCCGAGGAGGCCCGCGAGGAGACCGAGGCCAAGGCTGTAAACGCCAACGGACTCGGAAATGGGGACGGAAAGCCGCAGGGATCTGCATCGGACCCACGGCCGGCGACGGGCGCTTCCGCCGCCGCCGCCGCTGCCGCCGCCACGTCCGTCCGCACACTCTACATTGACCGCGACCCGGTCACGTTCCGCGACATTTCGCTGCACCTCCAGGGCTACCACGTGGCGCCGCGCGACGGCACCCACTTTGTGCGTCTCTTTGCCGACGCGCAGTTCTACTCGCTGCCGCGGCTCATCTCGCAGCTGTACGAGGAGTCCATTTTCATGTCCATTGGCCACCGCGAGTTCCAGATCCCACGCCACCTCTTCCAGGACCCGGGCAACTCGCCCAACTACTTCTCGCTCGGCTTTGCCATTTTCTTTAGCAGTCCCACCGACCTCTTCCCCGGCCTCGACCGCGAGGGCCTGCTGCGGCCGCCCTCGATCCTGCCGCCGGCCGTGCCCACGCGCTCCGCCGACGTCTTTGCCGAGCTGCTGCACCTGCTGCGCGGCTACCCAGTGGCCATCCGCAGCCCCGAGCACCGCAAGGCGCTGCTGCGGGACTGCCGCTATTTCAACTTCAAGGGGCTCGAGCAGCGCCTCATCCCGCACTCGCTCTCCTTCAACCAGGCCCGCGGCCGCCACGAGATCGCCCTCCGGCTCGACGACATTCTCAAGTCGGGTCTCTCGGTCGCGCCCGACGCCGTCGAGCCCGCGCCCGCCGCCTGGGTCGCCTACGCGCGCCCGTTTGTCGACGACCGCCCCGCCGAGCTGGTGCTCGAGATTGGCGACGACAACACCAAGCTGCATTTTCTGGCGGCCAAACGTCACGTCCGCGCCGAGTTCTTTGGCGACGCCAAGGCCCGCATCGCCCGCCTGCTCGAGGTCGTCGCCACCAAGCTCAACCTGCCGCCCACCACCCAGCCGCTCGGCCTGCTGATGGGCCGCGGCGGCGCCACCAGCCAGCCGCCCACACCCGGCAACACGCCCCTCAGCGACGATCTCGTGCGCGTCGAGCTCGCGTCCGAGACCGCCATCGACCTGGACGGCCGCCCGTACCGCTGGCCCGACGAGGCCGTCGACGGCCCCGAGGGCGCAGACCCTGGCGACACCGACTCTGACGTCACCAACACCAACACGCTCCCCTCCCGCAAGCGCCGCCGCGTGGACGACGACGACGACGACGACGACGCTGCCGCCTGGATCGTCCGCTCGGGCCAATGGCGTCTGCGCATTCAGCGCGCCAGCCACGGCAAGAGCGCCGTCGAGTGCGTGCTCGTCGGCGTGCGCATCGACGCCATCAGCTCGGAGCGCGCTCGCAATCGGCAGCGCGCGTTTCTCAGCGCCAGCTGACAGTGCGGCTTGTGCTCGCTTTTGCCATTCTAGGCGTACGTGCTTTGTATCTTACGGTAGCTATGGGTCTTGGTTATGTTATGATGTGATGTTCTTGCCTTTTGCTTTTCTGTATGTTGAATGCAATCAATTCTTGTGTCCCAGTGTTCCTGCAAGTTGAATGCTAGTATTTCTTGCTTCCTGCTTTTCTGTACGTCTGCGTGCCATTACTTGCATGGGCACGTGCCCTCAGCTCGATCGTCGTGATATGGCGGAGAATGTCCAAAATCAGGCAAATCTGCCAACAAGGCAAGCCTACGTCGTACTCCGTATGTTACAATACGACACAAGGCTCAGTAGCAGGTTTCTTGGCTTGCACTATCGCATCTCCGTGCGGGGAAGCTTTGTGGCAACTGTCGGTGTGGACAGAATCAAGATATATGGCCGTAGAAGAGCACGGGATCAATTTGTGTCGCCATTGCACCTCTGTTCCTCGGCCGCTGCAAGATTACAAATAGTAACCATTTCCCAACAAGAACAAGGCAGAGTCAGTCTAGAGATATGACCAGCCGGAAACGGGACCGGCCAGGATAACGATTTCCTGCCTTGCCTACTCCGTGTGGAGCTTTATACGGAGTACGACGTAAAGCACAGCCGCTGGGGCGAAAACTGTCTCCAATACCGCGCCCTTTCGCATCCCGACAATCGGCGTCCACGTCTTCTCTCCGCTTCCACGGCGACGCACGATAACAGACCGGACGGAAAAACAATTTCGTGGCGTCGCAGCCCAAACGAAATCCCAAGTCTCACACCGACGAGAATGGCTCACCGCTTCGTCTTATCATCGTGTTGATGCCCAGCGCCCTTGCCTTGGATGGAAAAATAGCGCCTGGACTGCCCTTGCCGGACCCGCTAACCCCAGGGGGGGAAGGCTGTGCTAGCCAGGGTCGTCGCTGCCCGATACGCCCCCCAGAGTCCATAAAACCGACGGGGGTGCCAGCCCGCGCCGTTTCTGCGCCCTGTCTCGTACTCGTACTCCGTATTATTATTCAGTCCACACACAGTCCGCCAGTTTTTGTGCAGTTCACACGCCCTTTTTCAACCATTCACAACACGCCCCCCCCCCTTTTTTTTGTCCCCCCACGGCGCACATCATGTCCAATAAGGCACAACCGTGGAAGGCCGCCTGGCCGCCCGCCGACTGCCAGAAACCATCCAACAACGCTGATGCGGTCGAGTACGGCGTCGTCGCGGGCAGCGTCGTCGTCGTCGATGGCACGGCCGCCAACGTCAAGCCGGCCGCACCACTGCGGCTCGCTGGGGCAGACAAGACACAGCCGTGGAAGGCGAGCTGGACAGCACACGCCTCTGCTGCGTCGATGGAGCAAGGTGCGACGGCCCATGTGGACTACGGTGTCGCCCAGGGCGCCACGGTTGTCGTCGATGGCACGGCCGCCAACGTGAAGCCGACGGCCCGAGTGCAGGCATGACACTTGCAGGATACGTGGGGGCAGGACAGGCAACGGATGGGGGAGGGTGGGTAAAGGGAGGGAGCTGGACGGTTGTGTGTTTTGTGCAATAATACGGCAAGGCGTGGGGAAAGCCAAAATGGACTTGACATTGTTATTTCGCTGATTTCCTCTGGTGCCGCTCCTTCCCTGACTGAACGCTGTGAATAATTATGACTCTATATCCTATTTTGTACAGCTGTTTTACGCGGTTGCCAACCCATCACGGCCGCCTACCACACCACCAGAATACGCATCTCGACGCTCTCGCGCTGCAGGTCGGCTTCCGTCCGGAGCGGATTGTCAAACGAGGCATGTGGCACGCCCGGCGTCGCGCCGGCCGGCTCGGCGCCGTCTGCGTTTTTGAAGACGAGCAGCTCGTCGGGCCGCTGGCCGCGCAGATAGTACCATTCCTGACCGGCGTCGTGGTGCACCTGCGTGTTCTCAAACACTTGGTGTCGGTCGACCACGTCGCCGGCCATGGTGTCGCGCGCAAAGTCGACCGTCCGGGCGTCGCACAGGGCCAGCGGCCAGTCCACGAGGGGGCCGCGGAGCGGATGCCACGCGCTGAGGGTCAGGAGATGGTCTTTCCAATCACAAAAGGACAGGTATCAAACTCACTTTACCAGCTGCCAAGGCCGCCCCAAGACGGCCTCAGCGTCGGTCCCGTGCGCCTCCCGGATCACCGCCACGCCGCCCGCGTACGTGTGGTCAATGTGCGCCCGCGATGCCGGCTGCTGGGCCGCGTACGGCTGTCCCGTCGACACTGGCCAGGCCGCGTGCCGTCGCCGCACCACGTAGTCGATCAGCTCCGCCGAGGCCGCGCCCAGCGCCTCGCGCACCGCTGCCAGCACCCGCGGCGCGTGCACCGTCTCGATGCGCGCCGGGTCCGCGTAGTCCTCGTAGGCCATTTGGCTTTTTTGGCTTTTGTCGTCGTCTGGCAGCGGCACCACGGCAAAGCCGCAGTCGTCGTACCGCAGGTCCGGCCGTCCTCGCAGGTCCCGGAACGCGACCGCGTGCTCCTCGCGCGCAATGTTGGTCTGCGCGATCCCGTCCGCCTCCGCCGGAGCGTACCGCAGCGTGTACGGCTTCTCCGTCTCGTACCGGCTGTCGCGCGCCAGAAAGTGCATCCGGCCCATCACCGTGCCCAAGTCCGCATCGCCCCCCGAGACCAGCATATCGGCTGTCATTGATGATTTCAAAGGTCCAAAGGGCGACGAATGCGCGCACGGTACTCGTGTCACCCGGTCGCCTTGATCTGGGTCCCGTAACTAAAGTCCCCTCCAGCTGGCATGTTACATCTGTTGTCGCTCCAAATGCCAGTCGCCTAATCGTTTGCCCTCGTGAGCTGCTCCGCCACTTTGGCCACAATCGTCAATGGTGTGGCGGCCTGCGGTATCGGCCACAACGGTCAGATCCAACGACCGCCCTGTTTTCGTGCATGTACGAGTACAGAGTACTGTTCCGATAAGCCTGAGTCACCGGCGGCTCTGCATGAGACTCGGCAAAACGGCTTTTTGCAATGTCCGGACAACGGGTGAGAAAGGAAATCGCAGTGTATGACGAAAATGCATCGCTCTGTCCATATTCGCTATGCTGATCGTGCCTTCCTAGTCTGACAGCATCGCTGTTTCCTTGTAAAAGTGTACGGTAAAAAAATCTCCAGTCATGTCCCAAAATCCCAACAATTGAAAGTCGTAAAAAGCCCATAGCCCGAAACAATCCAAACCGTCTTAACAGCCAAATAATAGATGCCTCATGATACATTAAAAAAGATACCGTAAATACCATCAAAATAAATCGTCAGTATGCCGACACCTGCGTGGGGCCCCAAATGGTCGAATGGTACTCGCGCAGCGGCTCAACAACGAACCGCTCGAGCTCGGCCTCGAAGCGACCCGACTCGGACGAGAGAAGACGCACGCCGTCGTCGCTGAGCACACGGCAGCGCAGACAGGCATCGACGACGCACTGGTATGAATTGCCAACCTCATCGCGGATCTCGTCGCTCTGCAGAATGTCAATGGCCGTGTAGTAGTCAGCGAGATCGACGTTGCGCGTGTCTTCCAGATCTTCGAACTTGTCAACTTTGTCGTTTTTGTACATGTCGTCCGTCTTGCCCGATTTTTCAGCGCGAATGTCCGCCAGCCGCCGACCGAGGGCGAGCTCGATCAGGGCAAAGCCGAGCCGGACGAGCATCGGGTCGAGGTTGGTAAAGGTGCTCCAGAACCGACTGGGTGCTGGAGTGAGGCTCGGCCGCGGCGCGTCCGCCGACCAGAACCGCTGCGTGATGACAAGACTGTGCACCGACTCCTCACGCGCCACGGCAAAGTTGCTCCACGACCACGTCCTATCGATCCACGCCGTCGGGTAAAAATTCTGGATCGTCGACGCCAGGTCCTTGGCCAGCCCCGACCGCACTCGCCGCCGCTTGCCCTCGGTGCCGCACGACGTCAGCCACTGGTCCATGGACACAATGCTCACCGGCATGCTCTGGCGTGGCGCCCGCACCGTGTACTGGTTTGCCTCGTCACCCAACACGCCGTGCAGCTCCACCGTGCTCGGCGAGTTGGGCGGCGACATGCGCACTGCGCGAATCCACTGGCACAAGTCCCGGATTGGCGTGAAGTTGTTGACGCCCCGGCTCTCGTTGAACTTGACCATCAGTGCCGGCTGCTCGCACGGCAGCGTCGACTGGCTGCCCGTCCGCAGGGGCGACCACGTCGAGCGGGGAAGGTCGCTGGGCCAGTCAGTACGAGATCAAGAGAACAACAGCAGAACACAGCAGGGGTTGCACCTACCTCAGCACGTCCTCGCCGTCTTCCGGACCACCATACGCTGTGATATCGCTCTCCATCGTGGCAGAGCGCTCCCGCAGCCGAAAATTGGACATGGCCCTGGTCAGTTCCTCGCCTTCAAACATGACATATGTGTCCGAAATCGACAGGTTGGCCTGGTGGCCTGCCAGACAACTGCACTGGAAGCCCGTCCTCAGCGCCTTATAGAAACCGTCAAAGAACTGCGTGTTTTTCCGCCTCTGCGTCTCCACCTGCGAGGGCCGCCGCCGGTGTGATGTGGCCGAAGGACTTGCATCCGAATAGACCGTGTGTGAGCAGCCTTTGATCAGCGTACGAAGGGCATTGTTGTGGGCCGCGAGATCAGAGAGACTCTTCCTGATCTCATCCTTTTTTAGTACGCGTTTGAAGTCTTTTAGGAGGTTTCCCTTTTTCTGCTTCCAGATCACCGGTTAGCAAACGACTTGGCCACACTGCGCCACACAACCATACGCACCGAACCTTCCACCTTAGGGGGGCCGACGACCTTGCGAAGAGTGGTCACCAGCTTCTCAACCTCTTTGATCTGGCTCTTGATCAGATGGCTCGTTTCAGGCTCGAGCCTGCTTTCCAGTCGGGTATTGAACTCGGCATCCTTCCAGAGGCTTTCAAAGTTCTTGTCCCCGCTGATGAGGCCGGCTCGGTCCTTGTCCGAGAGGTCTTCGTCGCTCCGCAGAAGCTTGAGCACCGTCTGCTTGAAGATTTGCTCTTGCACTCGAATTCTCACATTCAGGCTGTCCACCGACCCTTCCTTGGAGGCTTCGATGAGGTCCTTCATAGCCCCAACTACAGGCCAAAAGGCCAGAGCCAGTCCGATGACTTCCATGCCCGACATTTTTCGGACAGGTTTGCTTTGGTTTGTGAATTTCTATCGTGGGGTCGCAGTTCCAAAAGGGAGATACAGGAGCCGCATGAAAATGTGAGCAAGGTGGAAGGCAGAAGCGAACTTTCTGTCGAGAGAAATAGCGGTTACCGCACAGACGAAGTAACCGAAGTCATGAACAGTCACAAAGGCGAAACATCTACCAATCAACGAAGCACGCACAAGAGGGGTAGCGCGAATGCAGCATTACACCATGGCGTAGCGCCACCTAGTGAGATCAACCATCAATTGTCAGCACTGGCGGCACCGGAGAGACTTTCCGATCAGGCAGCGCTATCGTGACCGAGAAATCCCTCGGCGCGCGCAGTGAATCCATGTAGCCTTGCCAACGCATTCGCCGGTATAGGACACACCGAGGCGATCCTTCGGTAAGTCTTTTAAGTTTGGCCTTTGGGCCGCCCCGTTTCTTGATGGCAGGGAAGGGCGGAAGTCTCCGCAGCAGAAGGCTGTGCTTGCAAGGCCGTGAATGGCCGACGCTAAACACAGCTTAAGCATCGGCCTTCCATGCATAGTACAGGCTAGTAACGTTATCCCCACAGCTAGTGCACCAAGCCTGAAAATGAGGCTGATTCCGTCCAATGCGGAGACACCTCCATACATCACATGTCGCCCATTTCTTGTCTCGACCGCAATCGATGCACGGGCGGCTAAAGCTGGGTATACGAATGCCCTAAGGCGTGTGAGGATGGCTGCTTACCCCCCCTTCCGCGTTGGAAAATGCCAAGCCTCCGATGTTAGGAGTTGAAACAGTGCTGAGCTCTGCGGAACCCGCCGGCTTCCTTATTTGTGCATTTGCCAGGGCAACGCGCCGACACGATCCCCGATTCACTCGATTTGCACTCGTTAAAACAACATCCAGCCGGCAAGCCAACACATATCTGCCAGTTTGAACGTTTTCGCCATGTCGAGCTTTCCCAGCGCTGGTATTTCCAGGGCGATGCTGGCCCTGGAAAAACAGACGCATATGTATGACGCCATGGGGAAACGGAGGACGGGCATGATCAAGGCGGTTGTCGCGGCGCACTTTGAGAACGCCCAGCAGGCATTCAGCAAAGTCTGCATGAAACTTCTTCCATTTTCGCATCTTCTCCCCGACAAGGATGTGGTCGAGCAGCTCGAAGCCAATTTCGCGCGGTTTTTGACCTGGGGCCACGAAACGGGCGCCGAAGACGAGACGCTGGACCGCAAACTCCGAAAGTCCAGTGAACTGAACGAGACGGTGGTGAGCGCCTTGCAGGGGCTGCAAGCAGCTCTTGACTTGGGTATATTCCCCCAGAGGTGATTTTTCTCAGGCGGTCGTCTAATATGAATCGCAGGGACACAACTCGTCGAAGACGAACAGTTCGTCGACTGGTCTCAGCAGCTTGAAGAGAGGCAAGACTACGACGCGGCCCCGGTCATCATAGAGGAGAAGACACTAGGCGACATTGACCCATTGGACACGACCGCGACCGGAGGGCCTGGCAGTAGTGCGGAGGCACCTGTGTTTTTGGAGGACTTGTTGGAATCGGTCGAGGAGATCAATGACAGCGTCGATAACCTCATCTCGCTCGGGCCCAGCCTCGAACGACCCTATCCCCAGGACATTGACACCTATGCGTCCAGCATCAGTAATACGAGCGAAATTAGCGACTACGCGGATATTGAGCGCGCACGGCTGGAATTCCCCATCGCTTCGAGCATTCTCCAAACCAGGCTGGGACGAGCGAACTGGAGGCGTCGCATTGCACAAATTGTGGTGCACAATCAGAATCGCCGCGACGGGATCTTGTCCCCCCCCAAACATAAAAACAAGAAGACCGTTCGACAGGAGATCGCTCAGGATGCGTTCAACTTTCAGAAGCCGACGCTCCGAAGAGATAGGACGCCAGTGGTGCGGGCGGCGGCCATGTTCCTGCCTCTCATGTCGGCGGCCGCAAGCAGCGCCGGACTGTCCGACACAGCGTCCATCTGGGACACAGACCCCAACAGCTCCAAACTCAGCCGGGTCGAATCCACCACGACCATGGCAACGATGGCCGAGAGGAAAGCCCAGCCAGAGATGCAACTTTTACAGCTGAGGAAAGAGGCGCTCTTCCCCAAGCCACCATTTGAACTCGACCAGATTTCCAATGGCAAAACGATCCAAGTCACCTGCAACTTCTGCGGGCTCAACCTGGAGGGGGGCGAGAAAATCCAGACGTTGGAGGACTGGAATCGGCACCTGTTGGAAGACCTGGAGCCATACCTGTGCACGTTTGATAAGTGCTTCAGCGCGCAGGAGACGTACTCGCGGCGAGACGAGTGGTACCGCCACGAGCTGGAGTCGCACCGAATACCCAAGGCCTGGGCATGTCCGGCGTGCCAAGCCGAATTCAAGACCAAGCAAGAGGCAACGGAGCACCTTGTGCACACACACTGCGGCAATGTCACGGATGAGACAGAGATGGGAATGATGAAGGCCATGTTACAACGCACGCTGTCCGGCCGGAGTCTGGGGGAACAGATATGTTCGCTGTGCGGCGAGAAGCTTCCAGCGAGCGCGTGCAAGGAGCACATTGCACGGCATCTCGAGTGTTTCGCGCTTCTGTCCATTGCCGAGGACGACACGTCTGAGGAGGACGATTCGGACGATATCTTTTCCCAGAGTGACGACGCCATGTCCGACCGTGGGCGGAAAGAGATGGTACTGAACACGTTTGTGCGGGAGCAGTTCAAGCTCAACCTAGAACGAGGCCAGCAGCCACCCGACCGATTTATGGATGTGAAGGGCGGTTTGGATCTCTTGGACGACATGTCAGACTCCGGCGCGTCTGAGAGCTCAAGGCCGCACCAGGAGATGGGACGGCAGCAAGAGTCCCGACAGATGTTGATGGACAAAATGTTCCACGGAAATGTCACGGCGCAGTCGGCGAAGGCCGCTAGGAGGACGGCATCAGGGGATCTGTCAAGTCGGCGAGCGGGACGATCGCAACCACAACAGTCGCGAGGACCGCCATCGCTGGCGTCCTCGACGGAGAAGCTGCCGCTCCTGCGGACGTGGTCATTTCCGCGGAACCCCGACTTCATGGGCCGAGACAAGGAGCTGGCCAACCTATACAAGATCCTGTCGGAGCCGGGCAAGGTGTGTGTGGTAAGCGGGGAGGGTGGAATGGGAAAGACGGCGCTGGCGGTGGAGTATACGTGGCGATACGAGCAGAGCTACCACTACATTTTCTGGGTGCAGGCGGAGACGCCGGTGGGCTCCAGCGACACGTTTTGCCAGATCGCGCAGCAGATGCAGCTGGCGCCGGAGGGGTCGGACCAGGAGACGATGATCCGGCTTGGACGGGAGTTTCTGGAGCAGGTGAAGGACAAGCGGTGGCTGATGGTACTGGACAATGTGGAGAGGTGGGACGAGATCGATGTGTACACGCCGATCAAGACGTCGGCAACGCAAGGGTCGATCCTGATCACGACGCGGCACGAGAGCTTGACGGCGCCGTCGCGGCCGGTCAACTACTTTCGGACGATTTTGCAGGAGCTTGGTGTGGACGAGGGCCGCAAGCTTCTGATCCACGGGCTGCCCGAGGACCTGCGGCCGGAGGAGATGTCGTTGCGCGACCCGGAGTACAAGGTGGCTGGCGAGATCGCGGGGCTGGTGGGATTGCCGCTTCTGATTGTGTACATTTCGGGGTACATCAAGAAGTCTGGGTGCTCGCTGTCCGAGTTCTGGGAGTACTGGAACGAGTGGCGACCGAACGCGCGGATGCCGGGTGGCGATGGAGACGCCGACAAGGAGGGTGGCGGCCGGCGCGACACGAGCGGGCGGGACGGCATCTTTGAGATGGCGCTGCGCGACCTGAGCGTTGACGAGAAGAAGCTGCTCAAGGTCATGGCGTTCCTGGACAGCGACGGGATCCAGCGGGAGCTATTGGAGTGGAACGACGCCAGCCGGATGGGGCCAGCGTACCTGAAGAAGAACCGGTGAGTTATGTGTCATTGGATGGACGAGCGAAACGATGCTAACGGTGCAGGTTGCGTCTCATCATTGGCAAGCTCAAGAGCCAGAGCTTTGTGACGGAGAAGCGGCAGGGCGAACGAGAGACGTACGGGGTGCACCGACTGTTGCAGGCGCGACTGCTGCAGGAGATGAACATCAACCAGACAGAGCGGGACGAGGTGTTTGAGATCGCGTTCAGCCTGATCCGCAACCGGCTTCCGAGGCCGTCGCTGGACACACCGGAGCCGTCCAAGTGGAACGCGTTCAAGGAATACCTTCCGCATGTGCTGAGCCTGCAGCGGGCCTATGCAAACCCGCTCTCGATCGTGACGGTGCGACCGTTCCGGGGGCTGGCAGAGCTGTTCAAGGACGGAGGGGTGCTGCTGTGGCAGCGGTACGTGCACGGAGACGCGCTCAAGTTGCTGCACTCGGCGGAGAAGATCTTGGACCAGGTGAGGGAGCAGGAGCGGGAGGGCGGAGACGACGACGAGGAGAACCTGCGGGCGGAGGTGAACATCACAATCAACCTGCTGCTGCAGTACTTTGGCATCAGCTACCGCAAGGAGATTCGGGAACGGTCGGCGGCGATCCTGGCCTACCACGAGCGGGTGGCGGCGCGGCGGCAGAGGGCGAGAGGCGGCAACGAGCCCGACGACGAAGTGATGGTGAGCAATGCGAGGGCGGACTATGCCAACACGCTGCTGCAGTTCAACGACTTTCGGCAGGCAGAGCCGATCTACGAGGCCTGTCTGGCGACATTCCGGGCGACGGAGGGCGAAGGATCCGGAGGGGGCGGAGGAAGCGGGGGGAGCGGACGCGGGGCGGAGACGGCGTTTGCGGTGGCCAAGCTGAAGCACCATCTGGCGTACTGCCGCATGTACAGGCGCGCGTTTGGGGAAGCGGTGGCGCTGGCGAGGGAGGCGGTGAGCATCATTGAGCGTGTCAGCGACATGGCGATGGCGCTTCGGTACCGGTTCGACCTGGCGTGCATCACGCTGCAGTCGGGCGACCTCGAGGGGGCGCTGTCGCTGCACCAGGGCATCCTCAAGGCGCGTCTGGGCTTCCAGGGGCGGGCGAGCTACTTTACGCTGCAGAGCCAATATGCGGTGGCGGCGCTATACGACTATCTGGGGCAGGCGGAAGAAGCAGAGTAAGTTTTTTTTTTTTGGGTTCTTTTTGGTTCTTCTTTTGCCCGTTTTCTGCTCCTACTCATCTAGCTCCGCGCTGACGTCCAGAATGCTCATGAAATCGGCCCTTTCCAAGGCGGCTGGACGCGGCGGCCGCAACTTTTGGCCCGACGCAGCCGTGGCGCGGACCAAATACCACCTGTCGCTCGTGATGACGAAGCGGGACGGCGGCGCAGGAGCGGCAGCGATGGGCGAGGAGCTGAGGACGCGGCGCAAGGGCGAGGCGGCACGGCTGGCGATTGAGGCGAAAGACGTGCTTTCTCGGATGCTACCTTACGACCCGGAGCCGATCACGGGGGTGCGGGAAGAGGACACCCTGGCGCTGTTCGACCACTTGCAGCCCGTGTTTGGGGGGCGATTCACGAGCACAACGCTGCTCGGGTACGTGTCCTAGGGCGTTGGGCCGGCATGAGCGCCGTCAGCAGACCTGGTCGACAGGCCTCGGGGACCATGGCACTGCTTGCCAGGCTGGTTGCACGCGAGCCCATTTTGAGCCTCAAGCGGAGTTACGCAGACGGTGGGACAGGTCCGGCGAACAATGGAATCAGTGTGACGACACAGAGATGACTGCAGGGCGGGGAGGCCGTGCGTGGCAGAGCGTGGTTGGGCTGCTGGCTGACCGGCCTGCAAGGCGGTTGGGCTGGAGGTGTTTGCCAAGACGCAAAAGGCGGGGAGGCCCAAGGCAGCCGGACAAAAAAAGAGAGTGTGCAGGAGCTGCCCGACAGCCTCATTTCTCGGAGCGAGACGTATATCAGCCGCCGGAGACGGCCGTCTGGCGCTGGACAATGCCGCCATTGTGCATTTTTTGATCTTTTGATATTTTCATCCTTTGACAACGACACACAACGACACGAAACGACACGAAACGACACGACCATGACGCTGCGCCAGACTATCATCCCACACGGCGATGTCGTGCTGCAGCTGCAGCAACAGAAGCCAGCGGCGGGAGTGACGGCGGTCGCGGTCGGAGGAGCCGCTGCACCCCTCACAAGCCGACTTGATGACACGATTCCGTCATCGCCAGCGACCACGGCGGCCACGATTGTCGAAGAGGACGTCGGCGACCACGGCGACGGGACGACGACGACGATTGCTGGCGAGACCGTCGAGCTGGTGGTGTCGTCGGGGACGCTGCGGCTGGTGTCGCCCGTGTTTGCGGCACTGCTGCGGGAGGTGGAGAGACACAGACAGCAAGCGCCGCTGGAACAGCATGCTCGACAGGCACAGCAGGCCCAGCAGGCCCAGCAGGCCGTGCCGACGCCGCCAGGCAGTCCCAAGACGTCGAAGAAAAAGCGGGGCTCGGGCGGTTCCGTAAGTGGGTCGATCAACGGGTCCGTGAGCGGAGATGCGGCGGCGGTCCTGACGCTCCCGACAGCCGGGACTGCTCCGATTGTGCTGGCCCTGCCCGAGGACGATGTGTCCGCCATGACGCTGCTGATGCGGCTCGTGCACTTTCGCCTGGGCGATGTGTACGCGGCCGGCGACGGCGTGCGCTGCGGGCTGCCGGGGCCGGCGCTGCTGGCGCGGCTGGCGGCCGTGTGCGACAAGTACGACTGCACGGGAGCGCTACAGGGTGTGAGCGAGATGTGGGTGCGGGAGAACATGGAGCGGATGGGCGAGACGGTCGACGCGTCGGACGCCAAGGACGCCAAGGACGCCAAGGACCTCAAGGTCTCTGACGACTCCGACGACTCCGACGACTCCGACTGGGGCCGCCTGGTCGTGTTCGCCTACGTGGCCGACCAGCCGCGCGTCTTTTCCGACCTGTGCTGGCACCTGGTGCAGCGTGGCACCATGGGCCGCTGCTGCGGCTCTGTCGACTCTTCGCTGCTGCCGCCCGGCCTGGCCGCCCAGCTGGAGAGCCGCCGCCGGGCCAGCGCCGCCCGGCTGCACACCGCCCTGATGGCGCCGCTGCAGATGGACTGGACCACGACCGACGACCGCGCCGGCTGTGCCTGTGCGGCGGGCTGTGCGGCGGGCTGTGCGGCGGGCTGTGCGGCGGGCTGTGCGGCGGGCGCCCGCGCCGTGGGCGCCTATGTGCTGGCGCTGCGCGACGCGGGCCTCTTGGACGTGTACGCGTCGGCGCGCTCGCTCACGGCCCTCCTCGATGCGGTCGACCGCCTGCCGCCCATTCGGCCGCACGACTGGCACGCGGGCGAGGTCTGTACCGGCGACCGCCCCGGCGACAGCAACGTCAACGTCAACCTCACCGGCGGCCTGCGCGCGGCGCGCGACGGCATCCTCGGCCGTCGCGATGGCCGCACGTGTCTGGACTGCACGCGCAGCGGCGGGCGGACGGGCCAACAGCGGCGGTGTCGGGTGCGACATGCGAGCGAAGCGGACGTTTAGGTTGAGGGGAAACGATTCTGGCCATTGAGGCTGGACGGGACAGGACAGGACAGGACGGTTGGGACAGGACGGGACGGGACAGGACGGGACGGGACAGGATGGGACAGGGAACTAGGTTGAACGGACTGGAACGGAATGGAATTGATAAGGTTTGCATTTTGAGGTAATGATCATGACGGCTACATTCATTTTACACGAGGACGTAGAATTCACATGCGAGTTTTTGTTTGTTGTCCACGACCCAAATAATTGTGGTGCAGAAACGACTGCCGGTCACAAGAAACCCCATCTTTCCTCGGTCGCACAAAAACGGCCTTCTCCTTGGACCCAACCAAGCAAGGCCAAGGTCTGGGTCTCTCCAGCAAAGCCGTACTCCGTACGCGTGTCTCAGCGACTTTGCTTGGTTCCTTCCGGTGGAAATTAGCTTGATTAGGACTAGTGGCCCCCCCGGCCGCGGCCGCCCCCAATTCTTTTTCTTGTCGCTGTGGGGTCTCGTTGTGTCTGAGTCTGCGACGTCGTCCCGTCCATTCCAATGTCAGGCAGATCCCAATCTTGTGGCGGACCTGGTCCCGTTCTGGTGTATTATTCCCAGTGGATGTGACCACGACTCTCACCGGCCAAAAGCAGCCAAGACCGGGAGTATTACGCGTATTCGCACACTGCAACACCACGTGACCCTATAAGCGAATGACGCAACATTTATACTCGTATTCCTCGTATAATAAGACACAACGGCCAAGTGGGGCACAACACTGCAGTTTTATTGTTTTTGAATACTTTAGTCCCTACTTCGTACCGGCTTCTTGAACTCGCCATCCCAGAAGCCCAATTTACCCCTCTCCTCCCTCCTCGGCTTGCTCTACATGACCATGGACACGTCCCTGGGCTCCGGTCCTCGCCGTCCTGCCGCCACGGTCCACTCATCCAGCAGCGTGGGGCGTTGGCACACGCCCAGCGGCAGCTGCTTAATGCTCGTCAGCAGCACGCGACACGCCTCCAGCCGGCCGTACAGCGCCACGTCACGCCGCGCCCGCTGTCGGCACTGCGCATCGATTATGTCCAGCACGCCGCGGCCGGCGGCATCCCGCACGTGCACATTGGCTCCGTGGTCCAGCAGCGTCGTCAACGCAATCTTGCGCCCCAACCGTGCCGCCACCAGCAACGCCGTCTCGCCTCGCCGGTTGCGCCCGTCGATCCGCGCCCCCGCTGCCAAAAGTGTCTCCAGGATGGCTGCCAGGCTCTTGGCCTTGTCCTCCTGGTCGTCCGCAATGTGCACCACAAACGATGTCAGCACTGTCTGGCCCCGCCTATCGTAGTGGTTCACATCCACCACCGTCGGCGGCGACAGCAGTCCCTGAACCAGCCGCAGCCGCGTCGCCATCTGCGGCCCGTCTGCCGACGTGTGCAGCAGACTCGCAGACGAGCCCACCCCGATCGGAGTCGAATTGCTGCCGAGACCGAGGCCGAGACCGAGGCTCAGGCTTCCGCCACCGCCGCCTAGCATCGGGCTTGCAAACATGCCGCTCGTCGGTGTCGTGCTCAAGCTCGCCGCCGTGCTACTCGTTGGGCTTAGCAGCTCGGGTCCGCTGGCCCCTGTCCGAATCTCGCGCTTGTCCATCGTCTTCTTCTTCGGCGGCCGCCGGCCCGTGCTGATGGCGTTGCGGTGTTCATCCATCATGCGCTTGTCCACAATCGCCTGCGCCAGACAGTGCAGCCCGTTGCGTCCGTCCGGGTCCTCCACTTCCGGCTGGCTATCCGAGGCCGTCACGATCCGAAGCAGCGACTCGTGGTGTCGAATGAAGGCATCCTCGCTCGCAAATACGACGCCGCTGTCATTGTCCGCGTCGCTGTCCGCCGTCGCTGCTGCCGCCGCCCCTGTCACCGTGCCACTGCGGGGCGTCGGCGACCGCGATGTGTGCGGCTTGCTACCGGTCTCTTGCGTCGGCGGCGATGACTGCCATGCCGCTTCGTCCTCCATAAGCACCGACCCGCTGCTGCCCATCAGCGGAACGTTGTTAAACGCATCCCGTCGCGACAGCGCGGTCCGGTCGTAGTGTTGTGCCAGGCTCGCCAGGGTGGCAGGGTCCTCCACAAACATCTGCAGGCGGTGGAAAAAGGACCGACCGTACACGTCCGTGGCATACACGAGGTACGCCGGCGACACTGAGCTGCCACCATTCGCTGCCGCTGCTGCCGCTGCCGCATCTTCGCCCACGCCATTGCCGCTTGTCACGCTGCCGCTTGTGCTTCCTGGCCGGTCCCGTAGGTGAGCGAGCAGCTGCAGCAGCGGTGCGTATGGCTCATGCAGTCCCGTGAACCACCTCGGTGCTAGCAGGTGAAGAAACGTCTGGCCCGCCGTGTTAGCGGCCGCAATGTTGGCGTCGCTGCTGTTCAGCACCATGGCCAGCAGCTGCATCTGCATGTCCTCCCGCGCCGCAAACAGGTGCAGCAGCGTGTGTCCGAAGCGGTCTCGTCGTTTCAGGCTGTGAGGCGCGGTCTCGCGCAGGAGCGCATGCGCCTCCGGTGCCAGCCGGCCATCGCCCAGTACCCAAAAAGACCCGTTGTCCTCGGCCGCGGCCGACACCGCCTCCGTTACGGCGCACCAGAACCGCCGCTCGCGTGTCTTTTTCTTATCTCGCCCTCTCGGTCGGCTGCCGTTTGCAACGCCGAGACCGTCGACGCCATGTTGTTGTTGTTGCTGTTGCTGTCTCCGGTGGTGCGGACACGCGTCATTACGGTACCGGTACGCGTTGAAAAAGTCGCCCGGCAATGCCAGTCTGGGGCTCCCCACGCCATCACCACACGCCCCGAGAAAAACCGGCAAGTTCCCTTGTGTCGGCCACACCTGAGGCTTGTGCTCCTGAGAGGTCACCTTGCCCGACGCGTCCGAGCTGTCGCCGGTACTCATGCTGGTGGTATGGCTGTGGAAGCCGCCCCGGCGCGGCCCCGTGCCCGGTCCAAAGGTGCCATCAAAGTCGTCGTCGCTCTCGCTGACACAGCTGTTGCTCGCCATGCTATCGTTGCTGCTGACGCTGCCGCTCCGCGGCTTGCCGCCACGATGGCGGCCGCCTCCTTGGTTCTTGCGCCGGTGCTTGCGCACGCGATGCGGATCGGTCTCCGGCTCAAACACGGGCACGACCGTTTCGTCGGGATCGACACTGATGGTGAACCGCCGCAGCAGGTTGCATACCTGGTTCGCATAGTGGGTCGAGCAGCCCGACAGCCGCTTCTTAAGGTCCTGGATCGTCTCCGTGCTGACGTCGGACGACGCCGTAGAGCAGGCGCCCACACTCAGCCGCCGGTCCCGCTGCTGCTGCTGCTGCTGGATGTAGAGGGGCATGCCCATGCCGTCGCCGGGTGATCCGCCGTCTAGCGAGACGCCTCCGAGACCCCCATGGTGGCGCATACCGGCCGGCATTAGGGATGCGGGCGAATGCTGCGGCAGGTCAAAGGGCGCACTGCTGATGGCCAGGCGCGCGACCGTCTCGACATCAGTTGGCCCAGAACTGACACCCCCGTGTGTCTCGTAAAAGCCTGGCCAGCCGCCTCCTACGTATGCGGGCGCCTGGTGGGCCATGGGTTGCATGGATAGGTGGTGGTGTGGCAGTTCTGCCTGCTGCGCGTACTGTGTGTGGTAGAACTCCGGGTACGGCGCCGGATGTATTGAGGCCGGATTCGTAGGCGCTGAAAAGAAGTCAGAGGTCGGCTGGGTCGAGGCCGGGAGATGCTGGTGGCTGTGGAATTGGGGGTGTTGGAGGTGCTGCGGCAACATCATGGACTGCGTCGGTTCCTGCTTGATCATGTGCTGATGCTGGTGTTGTTCATGCTGTTGCATGACGACGCCGGGGTAGACGGGAGACTGCAAAGCGGCCAGATGGGCATGCTGATGCGGGTGCTGATGCGGGTGCGGGTGCTGGTGCGGGTGCTGGTGCGGGTGCTGGTGCGGGTGTTGGAGCGGGTGTTGATGTTGCTGCTGGTGCTGGTGCTGGTGCTGTTGTTGGTGTGGGTGCTGATGCTGGTGCGGGTGTTGGTGTTGGTGCTGCTGCTCGAGCTCGTGCTGCTGATGTGGTAGCGGAAGCGCAGGAGACAGCAGGTCGCCATCGTCCCGGTCCCGGGCGCAACTCCGAGTACGTCGTGTCGAGGCAGAAAGCAGTTTGATGCGCTGGTTCATGTCCTCACGAGATTCGGGTCGCAGGTAGCGCGGGTCGTGGTCGAGCATGTTGTGGATCGTCTTTTGCGCAGAGTTTTTGCGCGGCTTGAACACGTCGTCCTCGAGCACCTTGAGGATCTTGTCGACCGACAGCGTCGTGTACATGTACAGCCGCGCCAGCTTCCGCGAGCGAGTGCTCGTCCATTGAGGCGGCCGTCCAATGCGCCCAGGCACATTGCCGCCCTTGCCGCCAGTGCCATCCGCATCGCGGGCAGACGGGTTCGGTGGCGCCATGGTGGCCGACGGCGATGACGACAGACGGGCGTCGTCGGCAGACACCAGCGAGAGGGCAATGGAGGGCCTGAGTGCCGTCCGGGGGACAGGCGTGGTTGACGAGAGAGGCTGGCAGACACAGACAAGAGGTGACGATGAGGTGGAGAGGGGAGACCTAAGATGGGGATCTAGATTGGAGGCGGCCCGGAGTAGACAAAAGGGAACAGGCGCACAGAGGAGGAGTAGGAGAAGAAGCAAATAGACTAGGGGAGCACGGCATGCCGCCTGAGGTAGGAGACGACCGAAGATCGGATAAGGTGTGGATGGATGGGGCTATATATGAGGGGATAATGAAGCAAAACGAAGGAAGCTCAGGCTAAGAAACGTTTTGGAGTTGCGGTGGGGGCCACGCCCATCGTCTGTGAATCTTAGTACAGCCACTACTTTAGGCCATGGCATGGGAAATGGGTTGAGGTAAGACGTGCCTGCAGCGTTGAGAGGCCGTATGGAGCTGAGGCTCGAGCAGGGTAATAGGGGGGATGGGGAGGGGGGG
>RQWE01000036.1:0-117730 GCA_004028395.1 Leptographium galeiforme
GGGGTAAAGCCCGGGATCGGCGCGCGCGGCTCCGTCTCCAGAGTGGCGGCTAGTGAGTATTCCGAGATCCATCCGCTTCGTAGTAGCCATCGGATGATCGGCCGGGCCGAGGCGCCGTCGCGGAGCGCTGCGCTAAGCTCCGTTTCGGTCCGTGGCCAGACCGGCGGCCGCGCCGGTGCGCGCGGGCACGTGAGGATCACGTGCGGGGCTGTCTCTGGTGCCGATCCGCACCGGCACGTTGGAGACTCCGATCTGTTCCTCCAGAAGAGGTAGTCGGCAAGGCCGATGTGGCCCGTGCGGACCTGGACGAGGAGGGAGCTCTCTGCCTTGGTGAGGTGGCGGTGGCCGCGGCGGCATGACTGCATGACGTAACCGAGACATTCCGTTGGTAACACTCGCACTTACCGCAACTACACAACACTTCTACGCAACTTGTACAACGCGTCGCTCTTCCGTTCGCACAAGGCAGACTTTATGCGTCGACTGGACATACGCACGGTGCAGGCCAATGAGGCTCGCCGACGGCTATGGTGGACGTTTAATATATGCGACTGATAAGACGCGCAAAATAGGCGGTCCGTCTCGCTTTAACATTCTGACGTTTCTGTAGCCTCCAGGTGCCGACGGCGGCTTCATAGACCCGTTTCACTACCACACTGGGAGCGCACTTACAGGCAGAAGCCACAGCAGCAATATACCCTACCTCTCCAAGAGTGGCATAGTATAATAAACCCTTTCTGTAATAGATCCTTTGGGATCCGAACGCCCTACTGCGTTTTTTTACGGCTTCCAGTTATGGCACTCCCATAGCAATGTCCGCGTACCAAACGAGTCTCTTCTCTTCTGTACTTGTTGACTCCCGGCACTCTGCGACGAGGTTTCTGGAGGCATTGAAGACGTAAAATGACAGCTTCCACTGCCGCTGCTTCGTCATTCATTGGTGCCAGTGGAGACAGATCCAGAGTAGCTCATGGGCCGTGCGATGCATGACTTCGTGCCCAGTTTTACCGATGAGGCGTCATTGTCGTTTTCGTGGCAGTGGTTATTGCTAGCCACGCACCCTGCAGTACCTGGTTTTTCCGTATCCACAGGTGCTAGCAGTACGAGTGTAATATCAAAGCACTGCCACACGATTAACGGATGCACCATCTCCAGCTCGTCGGCTTCCTATTGTCGGTCCGGTTGTCAGTACTGTAGCAGCGTAATAATGATCTAGGCCGATTCGTCATCTGTTTACCATACCGTTTAGTCCAGTGCGGCCGCCCCAGCCGTCGTCCTCAGAGACACCTGGAAGCGGTGCCATCGCGTCATGAAGGCGTCGCCCTCCGGTATAGAACGTGACGGGAAGGGTCGAGCCGGCACTGCTGGGTAAGTACGGCCGCGTCCCCAGTGCACTGCTTTGGCACAGGCCAAGGCTCTCTGATCAAGTAAAAGGTACCTGTCATGTAGCTGTCTGGTCCGTGGTTGTGCAGCGCGCAGACGTGGATGACTAATATGAGTGCAATACTGTTAGGAATCCACACCAAATCAAACAAAAGGTTACCGGCCTTGATTGTTAGCAAAAGGCGAAACGGCACAGGCACAACCGGAAAAGGCTTGGGCAACTGCTCCCACCAGCGCACTAACGAAATTCGGGACTACAAGTTTGTGGTAGGACCGCATCTTCCATCGACGTTGTTTTGCTAAGCATTACCCACAGCTCCATGATCGCACTTACTGCATTCACAAGATGCTGGATCCAAGCAATGAGGTGAAGGAATTATTATTACAGAATTAAGGCGACAACCAATTAGACTATTCACGAAAGCAAAGTACATATTTCGTCCACCCAATCATTGCAGTCAACTCAGCCATTTGATACGGCTTATGACAGTCCTCAGAAGCAATCAGAGCTCGAAAGCCCATGCTCTCACCAACTTTTGTACACTGCGATAGCCTGCGAAAATGAGTCGTCTATCTCCTGTGCGAGTGATTCTGCAGCGGACTGCAATTCTGCCGGAACTTTGCTGGTGATCGCAGTGCTAAGGCTGTCCGTTGCGTGCTTCTGGAGCTCTAGGGTCAGAAGTATGACCGGAGTGAGCCCCCAATGTGCAAATTTAGGCTTGGCGTCAATGATGCTTGTCAATGTCAAGTTGACGTCCACGATCAAGTTTTGTATCGTAACAGCCACAGAGATAGTCTCTATGGCTATCAGATCCGCCGAGTCCTCTGCCGTTTGAGTAGCCGAACGAGTGCCCTCGAGGAGAGACAAAGACTTTGCCGCAATCGGAAGGGATCCAAGTAGGTTTCCATTCCAAGAAAGGACAGTGTCATTCAGGTCTGCTGAGTCCGCGGCCACAACTCCTAGGCTGTTCACAATGGAAGCACCGTCCGCCAATACGGTGGGGAGGAGAAGCAGCCCAGCTGAGAGGAAGCGAATTGGGAGCATGATTGAATAATAAAGTCGTTCGTTATATATGTTTGAAGCGATATCAAGGTGTGACTATTTGAGACCGAAAGCCACGACTTTATACTTCACTAAAGCTCCAGGGGGCTAAACGGCTTTGGTCGGCACTTTTGTACATGCCGAGGCAGGAAGATTTTTTTTTCACGTGTATAGCACCCCTCAATTGAATACAGTGGACTAATTCCTACCAGTCCTTCGTGGAAATGCCGTCAGTTTCCGTGAAGCAGAAGAAGCATGGTTTGGTCCTTTTTTCATGTGTTGGAGCCAACCAGTAAAATTTCCGATTCAGCTTGGATCAGTTGTGTGGTACCAACGTATACTCAACGAATAAATGCATATCAAGGGGATACCTATAATCTAGCTTCTGATAAGCCTTCTTACAATAATTATCTTTCGTAATATGGATTGAGAAAGCATGTTTAACAATTTACTCTTGTTCTTTACCACGATGTAATAAACGACCTAGGTGGGTCCGAATTGGTTCGCGATGAAGCAGTGCAGTTATTTTCTTACACTCGACGAAAGCGGGGTAACCAGCTCTAATTTCACCACATACGGGGTAATTTGCCACCCAACGACATGTGACAGCACATTGTTGTGGTGGTTTATGGTGTAATCGCCTGGAGTTACTCCTCGCCGTCCTGGGTGAGAATCAGCGACCGGATATTTATGCACCATCCGTCTGAACTCGTATATGATTGCCGGCAAAAAAATAATAAATGAAATGGGGCTCATTTGCAGTACCGCAAGCCTGGCGCTTGTTCATAGAAAGAGCGTCTGCAAGTGGACGCTTCTATCGGGTTAGTAAGAGTTCAAAGCGCCACCTAGGTCTAATTTCATACAAATCACAGAATGGTAAGGAAAGTTTAGACAGCAATCAAACAAGACAGCCAGAAGTTTATTGTGCTTGCATTCCATGATACGGCAGATTCACTAGTCATACCAACCTTTGGTATTATCAAGATGGCCTAGTCTCAGTTTCTGTCGAACTCTTTGAGAGAGCACAGCCTGCAAAATGAAAGTAGCAGGTAACGGTGCAACAGAAATGTAATGTAACCCATAGAATGGCAATGAAAGACAAACTAATTTGGCTTGCCAGTAAGGCACGGAAACTCCGAAAAAGCCTATTCTGGCATCTTATTTTGCTCTGTATCCAACCACTTTGGACATCAAGGACATGGTGGGTCAAACTATAAAAACTGCAATCCATCTTTTCCCTTTTTTATTCAAAGACGAGTTCATTGGCACGACCTAGAAATTATAAAATATGGGGTAATACAGTATTTTACCGAGAGGAAACTACAGAGGAGGAAATAATGAATGAAGTGCTATTACTCTGCCTTTGTTTCGTAATAGTCGCCTTTGCAGTGATGCACCAGTGAACTGCGAAGGCACGGGGTACCGTAACTTGCTTAGCGAACCTCAGTTACCCCTAAGTCATTTTGCAAGTGAGTACGGCTCCAGGCCAGAATGCTGCCTTGTCTGCTCCAGCATCGTTTTTAGCGATAATTACTTCGTCCTTTTGACGGCCTTCTCGTAGTTTGGGGCCATCTGGCGGGAGGCAGGATGTTAGCCGCGCTACCGCCTGGTCGAGATATGCACTAACATTGCCCTCAAAAAAGTCGAGATATAAGGGACGAGGCAGTACATGTAGGACCTAAAAGCAGAAGAAAGGCATACCGCCGCAAAGTACTTCAGCTGTTCATTGAAGATGGCCCAGATAGTAGGTAGTTCTCTAGTTCTCGCAGTAAGGTCTGATAGTTGCAAAACAGCGAGCCAATGAGAATAAACGAGCCGAGTTCCACAGCGAAAGATCATCCGGCCGTGCGCATACCTATGACTAGTTGCAGCCTTGCTCCCGGGTCAATAGCTCATATCTTGGTCGAGAGGCGGCAACTGAAATATGTTTCACCAAATGATATCTTTTTATAGCCAAAGTTATGCCATAGCTGGGCGTAGAGGCGGCTGGAGCATTCAAGCTCAACGATGCGCCTTCTCGCACGTAGCCGTTGGTAGCAGGTGCGCCGGGGCACGTTGTCCGCTCGACCATATACTAATACGCAACATTCTCGCTCAATCGATCATCCTCACTTTTCCTGAATCAAGAGGCATTGGAGGAAGCCAGTGCAATTAGTAGCGATTTGTGTTCCTTCTTGGTACGGGAGTAGTCACGTGCGATAATGGCTTAATAATGATTTGTGGTGCGTCTCTAATTGTCTTTGGGGTAGCGCGCCGTTGAAGCCCCGCGGTCGAATTTTCTGACTCAACGCCGACAAAGCTCCACGCAAAGGCAAGCGACTCTGCCCTGAATTTCTCCTGCAGCCATGGCACCGGCACACCCGAACAATGGCCACACGCCAAACCTGGACTCGGTGTTGCATTCGAAGCTTCACCTGGACGCGTCTATTGAGGCGACGGTAACGTATGGCCTTGTTTGAGGTCTGGCCCCGCTGGCCGACAGTGCTGACACGGGAAGACTCCTGAAGCGACGGCAAATACATGGCCCGGAGCAATGCGCCCTGGCGACGGCGCACATCCTTTCGCAAGTCGTGGTCAAATCGAAATGGGCCGGCGTCGATCAGCTACTCGACCGGGTGCACCAGGTTGGGCGGAAACTGGTGGACGCACAGCCGCAGGAGCTGGTGATTGGCAACATCATCCGGCGCGTACTAGGCCTGATAAGAGACGAGGCCGAGGAGGACCGAAGCGAAAATGCGAATGAGGCCAACGGCAGTGACTCCGTGGCGGACCTGCGCGCGGCGACTGTGACGCCCATATCACTATCGCCTTCGGCGTCGGTGGCGGCACTTCCGTCGCGGTTGTCGCGCCAGCCGTCGATGGGCCCATCTTCGAGCGCATACCCTTCCATGTTCAATCTGCTGTCGGCGGCGGAGCCGGCGGTGTCTGGCGGGGACGGAAGCACGACAGTGTCGGGGGCGTCGACGCCAGTGCACGCCACTGCCAACCTGCACTCACTAGGTCGGCACAGCGCGCTGCGCGATGAGATCGTGGACGGAATTGAGGAGATCAAGGACGAGATCGGACAGGCGGACGACCAAATGGCCGGGTTTGCCGAGGGGCAGATCCGGCCGGGCGACGCGGTCATGGTGTATGCGCCGTCGCGGTCGGTGGAAAAGTTCCTGGTAAAGGCGGCGACGCGGCGGCGGTACACGCTCTTTTTGGTGCTAGGCGGCGGTGGCACGTCAACGGATGGCAGTGTCGGGCGGTACACGTCGCTACTGAAGCGTCTGAGCGCAGCCAAGGTAACAGTGATCCAGGTGGTTAACAGTGCGGTGGCATCGTACATGCCGCGGACGAACCGGGTGGTGCTGGACGCGCGGGCGATCGCGGCGGACGGCGGTGTTCTGGTCAACGGCGGCTGCGGACGGGTAGCGCGGGCAGCGCATGCACAGGGCTGCACGGTCCTGGTCATCGGCGGCGTCTACAAAGTCTCGCCTGAGCCCTGGACCGACCCGGAGTCATACATTGAGTGGGGGGATCCGGGCCGGCTGGGGCGTTTTGCCGACGGCGAGATGGTGGACAATGTCGATGTCGAGTCGGCCATAACGGAGTACATCCCGCCAGGCCTGATTGACATTTACGTGACTAACTTGTGCGTTGTTGTCTTTTACTTGCTCGCGAACCCGTTTTAGTGCTAATGTGCTTTAGGGGACCACACTCAAAGCATTACCTCGAGAGCGTCATTGCTGACCACTACAAGAATGAGGATCTGGACCTGTATGGGCGTTGAGAGCCGCCAGAGCAAGCTCGCAAATCCAGCACATTATGCTGCAGCATGTAAAAATATGTCTTCGACGAGCGAACGGCCGCAGCACCCAAAGCCACAGGGCTGGGACCGGCCGCGTCAGCGCAGATTTGGTTTAGGCGCAGGCCGATGACCACAGCGCATGTACTACCCTAAAGGCTGTAGAACAAAACGCGGGCAGGGGGCTGATTGGCCACAACAGCCCAACTGTCCAGAGGAAAACGGCTGCCTAATAACCGCCCTCCTCTCGTACGACAAGGCAATACACCGTTTCTTACGGTGCAGCAAGGTTATTTCTGTCTGCTTTTCCGTCTGCTCCCTTGCCCATATTCGTGTCTGCTTCCTCGTCCTCCTGCTTGTCCTCCACACCCCATCTCATCCATCATGGACCATTCTTCCGACGAGGCTCCTCCGCCTTACTCCGAGGCTGACGCCTACTCACAGCCCGGCCGGGACTTCGTCGCTGCCATAACCCTGGACAATCGTCCTCCCCAAGACGCCGCCACCATCTACACCGCTTCCTTGGCCGATGATGAGCCTGTCTTCACGCCGCCTCCATCTCCTCCCGCCGTTGGGGTGGACCGCAACCTCGAGGCGACCGTCGCCTCGGCGTCCGCTGTAGCGTACTTTTCTCGGCGTGCGACTCCGGCTTGGGCGGCTTTGTCAAGTCGATTCACGGACCTCTACCTTCCCTACCCCACCGCCTCCAGCCCCCCGGAACTCTTTCCCTATCGCGCTGCGACGCTGGCTCCCCACGATGTTCGTGCCGAGGACTGGAACACATTTGTCAACTACCTGCTGCCATACCACATGGAGCGGCATAACAATGCCGTGGTAGAACGCAAGCTGCAGGCCGGCGCGACGGCCGCCACGTTGGGCGCGGCGGCTCCCCAGCTTCAGTCTCGCTTAGTCGATCGCGACAGCGTGGCCGAGAAGCGACAGGAGCATGACAACGGGCCACCCGGCAAGGAAGCCGACCAACAACGCGATGCTGAGTCCATGGTAGGACTTTGGAATGCCGGCTTTTTCGCTCCTCGCGGCATCACGGTCCATCTGAGCGTCCGGCCCGACACACCTCTTGACAACGGCGCCGTCAATGTCACGACTAGCGGCAACACTGTTGACGGCCGGCCGGACCGACGACATCGCTCTCAGTCGGTCCGGTCGCAGTCGTCCATGTCGTCTCTTAGCTCGGATGTCTCGTCATCCTCGTCATCCTCGTCATCCACCGCCTCCGTCGCCTCGCTGCCGCCATACGAGAGCCTCCAGGTTGACCAGCTGTCGGTGGCGCGCAAGCACCTGCGCGCATGGCTCGAGCATCCAGACCTTCCGGTCACCAATGCCACTGTCGATTCCGCAAGCCGCGACATTTACGGCGCGGCCCACGCTACGCCGGAAGATACACCGGCCGGCGCATCGGCCGGCGACACTGCCCTGGCGGCCGACACACTGCGCCTCGAAGTCAAGGCCCTAACGAAGCAATGGAAGTTGCTGAAGCGGAGCCAGAAGCAGACCCGCCGCGCGGTACGGCGACAGCGCAAGCAGGAGCGCCGCGAGACACGTCGCCGTCGAAAATTCGAGCGCAAACAGCGCCGCCGAGAGCGCAAAAAGGGGCGACGCGAGGGCCGACAGCTTCGCAAGGAAGAGCGTCGCTTACTAGCCGAGCTAGCCCGCCAGAGCGTCCAGCAGAGAAAATCTGAGAACCCCGACCCAGACAGTCTGCCGTCGCGATCGGAGGGCTCGAATCGTGGGTCTCCACCTGGAACGGCTTCGGCCACGGCCCCAGGAAATCTGTTGCCACGGCTCGGTGGGCTGTTGGCATCCCAACTGGGTGGGCGTGGTATCGGCCTAGGCGCCTTGGCGCCTGTGATCGACGACCTCCTCGGTCGATCCCCCCAAAACGGCGTGCCGCCCAATGATCGGCGAGTTGCCGACCGCTGCGGCTTTCGTCGGGACTTTGGCATCGGTGACTTTGGTCATGATACGGAATGTGGCTTTCGACGCGGCTTCGGCCGTGACATCCATAGACATATCGGCCGCGGATTTGGTCGTGACCTCAATCGCAGTATGGGCCGAGGATTTGGTTACGGGTTTGGCCGAGGGTTTGGCGTGGCCAGCCCGGACGCTGGCCCCACGGACACCCGATTCGGAAAGGAACTCGTGGTCGGGCCTCGGGCAGCGGCCCAATACCGTGACGCCGCCGCAGCTGACAAGGCTTTTGGTGAGAAACAAGCCAAGCTCGCAGGGATGCAGGATGAACTTGACAAGATGGTGGCGGATGCAGCTGGTGCCGACAACGAGAAAATCAGAGCGCAGCGCAGTGTAGTCATCACCTTGGCTCGCGAGGTCTTCGTCTTGGACCAATATGCGGAACGGCTCTGGACTATGGCAGATGAGGTGCAGGCGCAGGAATCAAGGTTAGCCAGGCGCCAGTAGGATTTCACAGCGCGCCGGTTGTACCTTAATGGAACTTTTAGCTTCGGACTATTTCCCTTCAACTAACTAGAATGAAGCCACGTGCAGGAATTGTAACGCAGGTCTGTCATGCCGCCGGCTTCGCCTCTACCCGTTCCACCAGCTCGCCCACACCCAACGCACGGCCGACCTTGACTTTCACCATGCGCTCCGGCTGGCTTGCCGGTGCATGTCCAACATCGCCGGCTGGTTCGCCCTCGTCAGCATGCGCCCCATTGCCGTCCTTGCCGTCCTTGTTGTCGCCGTTCTCGCCCGCCTGATCCCGTCGCTCCTTCTCGTCCTTGCGCTCGCCTTCCAGCTGCTTCCGCAGGTCGCCCAGATCCAGTCGCATGCTGTATGCATCTTCACCGTCCGCATAGTACTTCTTTTCTGTCTTCTCGTTGCGGAATCCCAGCGTCTGGCTGTACAGGTGGATTGCTGCAAAGTTGGACACTCGCACGTGCAGGCTGACGTAGCGCGCGCCAAATGTCTCGACCATCGCCAGCTCTGTAACTGCTGTCAGCCTGTTTCCATCCATGTTCAGGTCGAAGTGCAAGGGGACGCCATACGAGCCTGTCGCATCAGCTTCTCCGCCAGGCCCAAACGACGGTGCGTCCGCATCACGCTGATGCTCGTAATATGTCCGTGCTGCACCCCATCCGCAGGTTCCTCCTCAATCTTGGCTAGAACGTAGCCGACAATCTTTGGATAGTCGTACGCTGTCTTTGCGGGCCGGCTCGAGTCGACCGCGACGTAGCTTAGCTGCGGCCAAGTCATCGCATGGTACAAATAGTACTTCAGGAAGTAGTTTTCCGGTAGGTTCTCCAGGTTCGCATGCTGGATCAGCGGCAGGTCAGACGCCTGCAGTGGTCGGATATCCATGGCGAAAAATGTGGCCGCTGAAGAGCAGAGGTGTCGACGTGAATGCCGCGTTTCTTGGTCTAAAAGCTTTCTTCCAGGAACAGTGCCACAAACCCCACTTTGGTCAACTGTTGGATTGATACATATTCGCAATCCCAATAGCGGCCACGGCTTTCAACACATACTCTAAACAGACAAAAAGTGCTTTCGCGTATCATAAGAAAGAATGTTTCCCGACCAGTTCACCACGTCCATTTCGGATCAACTCCTGCATATTCCTTTCTGATGGGTTTTTCGAGTTGCCCAGGTTTAGCTAGCTTCCGTTCCGTCTATTTCGCACTTATTTACTCGGGCTTCTCCCGCAGCGGCAACGTTGTCGTTTCTGGCGCTGCCGCCGAGGCTGAGGCCGAGGCCCCTATCACAATTTCTGCATTGGCTGTGGCGGCCCTTGCCGCAGCCTTCTTCGCCCTCTTCTTCTCCTTCTCTTCCTGCTTTTTCTTCTTGGCATCCGCCTCGGCTGCGCGACTTTCTGACGTGCCGCCAAATTTCTCCTTCCACTCCGCCAACTTCTTATCATCAATTCGAGAAAATAAATACGCAGCCTTGCCGATCTGGTGGCCAGGCTTGATACTGAACGGGTCGAACTTGTCTGGGATTAGACGCAACGGACTATTCAACTGTGTGGAGATGGACTGCGCCGTCACCGGGATGAATGGAGAGAGAACCGACGCCAGCAGAGAGCACAGTGAAAGGGCAAAGCCGATCACTGTTTTGGTTCTGGTAGGCTCCTTTTCTAGACTGGCATTATCCAGTCGATACTGAAGTAGCGTGTTCCCTTGACTGGAAATGGCCGTCGCCTTCTCTAATCCACCGCGCAAGTGGACACCGTCCATCTCGCCGATGAAATCATCGAGAAGCTTTTGTACATCGCCGACCCAGCCAGGGAAGTCGAACGACTCGTCGATCAATGTAGGTGAATACTCTGGCACAATGCCGCCAAATTTAGCGTTCACAAACTTGACGACTCTGTTGACAAAGTTGCCGATATTAGCAAGCAGGATCGAGTTGTTGGCCAGAACGAAGGAGCTCCACTCGAACTGCGTATCGCTAGACTCTGGTCTGGAGCTGAGTAGGTAGTAGCGGAAGACCGATGTCGGAATCCCCGTCTCTTTCGCCTGGTCGCCAAAGACCCCCACGCTTCTCGACTTGGAAAACTTTGTTCCCTCGTAATTCAAATACTCACTGTACGTGGAGTATGAGTGTCAAAATTACAAGCCAAAAAGATGGTATCAACTCACGTTGTCGAAATATTGTGCACCATGGTCCAGTTGTCGCCTGTTCCCAGCTCACAAGCCGGAAAGGTAACAGCTGGAAAGAAAGTTGTCAGTACAGGCAGCCAGAGATTCTTTGCCCAGCTTCCTTACCGTGAAATGGCGTATTATCTTTGCCCATGAACTGGTACAACTGCACATCGTCTGCCTTCCACCAGCTCTCCCACTCATTCGTGTAGCAAGCCGTGATAGAAGGGTATCCAATACAAGCCTAGATAGCACTGATTAGGTGGTACGCAATATAAAGAAGAGAACGGGTCACGCTCACATCAAACCTAAGGGAATGTCAGTACCTATGGTCATCATACATGTGGCTTAAGCAATAGCAATACTTACCAGACGTAAATGACCTTTCCTTCATAGCCGGGAAGAGGAACCGGGACTCCCCATTTCAGATCTCGTGTGATAGACCGGCCCTCCAGACCCTTATCCAGCCACGACTTGGTGATGGCAATCGAGTTGGGCGACCACTTGCCCTCCTTGCTGGCCTTGAAAAACCAGTCTTCGATTTTATTTTGCAGCTTGTCCAGAGCAAGGAAGATGTGCTTGGTATCGCGAGGAACAGGCGCCTTAGCAACCTTGCAGACTTTGCAGCGCGGGTTGATCTGTCATCATGTAAGAAAACAGTGGGTAGTCCGCATAGTCCAGCAGCACGCGACCCGGGTATAACGTACCAGTTCAAACGGATCTAGAAGGTTGCCGCACTGGTCGCACTGATCACCACGCGCGTCATCGTATCCGCAGCGCGGGCATGTTCCCTCGACAAAGCGGTCCGCTAGGGTATGTGCATCAGCACGTGAAAAGCCAGTCAACGGTATTGAACCAGTAAGCCTTACCGAGAAAAGCGTTGTGGACTTCGCAATATGGCTGAGTGGTCACCCGTTCCTCGAGCCACTTGTTTTCCCACAGCTTCAAAAAGACTTGTTGAACAATCTCAGTGTGCTTGTCCGTGCTCGTGCGGCCGAAGTAGTCAAACTTGATATCGAAATCGTCGTATATCTGCTTGTGCAACTTGTGGAACTTATCACACAGCTCCCGTGGAGTCACACCGACTTCTAAAGCCCTGTATTGTTAGGATATTGGTATCAGGTGGTTATTGATAGCGGTCGCAAGGAACGGTCGTACTTTGTCTCTGTGGCAGTTCCATACTGGGAAGGTTAGCAAAGTACCAGTGTTCAAGCCTGTTGACATCTTACCTCGTCGGTGCCACATATGTACAGCGTCGGGTGGCCACGCTGTTTTGAATATCGAGAAAAGCAGTCCGCAGACAAGGTTGACCCGATAATGTTGCCCAGCTATAGGGGTGAGAGTCAATCAGCATTTCTGTACCGCCGTCTCTACTCTTCCAACTGCAGGCGAGGACAAACTGGGCAAACGGACATGGGGAACGTTGTTCACGTATGGGAGCTAAATCAAATCATTGTCAGCTCAACTCGACTTCGTAAGGTCGAATCAATAATATGATACGTACAGCGCTTGTGATGAGGACATTCTTCTTGCCCTTGACGGGTAGAATCGTATCTTCGGTAGCCATGAGCTAGGGTCGTAATCGAGTGCCACTAGAAACAATTCGATTCTATGAAAGAGGTCAAACAGGTCGGGTGGGTGCAGAAATTGGCGCAGGGCGGAAAATGCGAATGAAGAAATAATGTGGTCGCTGTAAGAGTCATACGCCAAGTGAAGTTATGGTAGGAGAGGGGATTTGTGGAAGGAGGGGCTCGCGCGATCCGGGCCCCACTAAACTACGCCTTCGATTTGCATATATTCTTTGCTACTGTCGGAGTACGGAGCAGATACTTACAGTAATGCGCCAATCCACAGGAGTAACTGCAGTATGGAGGATCCGTTCGAAGACGTCCTCCACCTCGAGGACCGTTACTACCTGGAAGGATACCGACAAGGATCGGACGATGGTGAGCGCGCGGGACAGATCGAAGGGCGCATCATAGGGCTGGAAACGGGTTTTAAAAAATTCATGGAGAGCGGCCGTCTCTACGGCAAAACGGTTGTGTGGGCGAGCCGGCTAGGCCCATTGCAGGATCAGGCGCGTCAACGCGCCTCCCACCATTTGTCGCCGCTGCCGCGCAATGCCCGCCTCCAAAAGAATGTACGGACACTGTACGCTCTCGTCGAACCGGGAACCCTTTCGATGGGCAACACTGATGAGGCGGTTACCGATTTCGATGATCGCATAAAAAGGGCGGGTGGAAAGGCACGAATTGTGGAAAAAATCGTCGGCGAACTGTCGACGCCGGGGGCATCCGTATAGCTGTTTTACATACAGAAAGGTCATTTCGGTCAATTGTCACGCCAACTCTGGAGATGCCTCTTCTGGGGAAATTTATATACTGTCAGCACTATGCATGCACTCGAACCCCTTTATTGAAACGACCGGCATGGATACCTATATGTGTGTCAGAAACAGAGAAGGGAAAGGCGCTCCGGCTATGGGCAAAACTTACTCGTCGGAGTACGACGGATCGTCAGTGAGCTTGTACTTATAGACGTCCCACGAGCCGCTAGCCAGGCTCTGCCCGCTGGGTGTGGGAGGCAGGCCGTTGACAAGCAAGTCCTTGGCGGCCTCTCCAGGCGCCTTGGTGGCCAGGTAGGCGGCGAGTCCTTTGGTCTGGCCCTCCTCGGTGGCGGTAACGAGCGCCTGGGCACCGGCGGCCCCTACAAGCTCCGTCTTCGGGGCGGCTGCGCTGCCAACCGTCAAGAGGGCCACGGAATCCGCTTGGTTGACAACGCTGAGGCGCGGGTAGTTGCGGCGAGCATCACGCTTCCAGTATGGGTTGCCGGCTATGTCGCCAGCGGGAAGTGTGACCGGGTCATCATAAGTCAAAGGGTCCAGCGCACCCGGTGCGGGGTTTCGGAAGTATGGGTTCAACGGCACGCCGTTACTCCGGTTCTTGTCAATTGCTGCAAAGCGGCGAAAGGTCTCCCAGATGCCCTTCGACTGCAGCGTTTGTTTCTGGAAAGCGCATGATTAAAAAAACGATCCCACGACGCGTTCTGTTAGGATCACAGTTGGCAGTGTGGCTCACCTGGCTGATGCTCACAACGCCCCCTACAGCCTTCGCGGTAGCCTTCGAGGCCATTGTAGCTTTGGTCGAGCGTCGGCGTGGAGAAAGAAGATCAAGCCGTAAGGTGACGACGGTCGTGAACGGTCTCGTTTTGTTTTCGGCTACGGAGCAGCACGGCATCTTACTAGGGGCATTGAAGTGGGGCGCCAGCTGACAAAACACTGTCGGACCGTAATTACATTACTCCCGTATTTTATTGGACGGTGAGTATTATTACGGATAGATTTCGTGGATTCTATGCTCATGGCGCAATTCGGCGCCGGGCGTGATGTAATGCCGCTTGGCCGACACCGGCTGCATCTGCGGGCAGAATGACTTGGAGGCATTTTGCTCCCTAACTCCTGTCTTGTCTTGTCTTGCCTTGACTTCCTCTAGCTCGCCGTTATCCAACCTGTTACACATTCCGTACCTGCCCCCGAAAAGAAGATGGTGGTAAGTTGACCCTCCTACCGATATGCCGTGCTCTTTGTCTGTATAAAGCCTTGTCCGCATTGATTGGTCAAAGCTGTTCAAAATAACCCTGTATTATCGTCATTCCCCCAGCCACTCCATTCCTTCTCACCATAGTCTCCCCTTTATTTTCCCATCACCCTACGCGCCATTTTTTCTTGTCGCATCGCCTCCAGCCTGAACTCTTCGAGTCAGGCGATTTGTCGGTCTGCTGTTGCATTTTCATCCCACACAGCTCTCCCCCTTTGTATCTTACGGGTCCCGCTTATCTGCCTGTCGCTGTGCTTCGGAGATTTCCGTTATGCCTGTGGTGTTGCGCAAGCGAAAGGCGCCTGAGCCCGCAGCGGCCTCAGTCACAAAGAAAAAGGTCGCATCGACTACTTCAAAAGTTGCCTCTCCGGCTGCCAAAGTTGCGGCCTCCAAAGCTGCAGTTCCCAAAACAGCTCCCAAAGTTGCGGTCTCAAAACCTGCAGCTGCGAAACCCGCAGCCACCAAAGTCGCTACTACAAAGAAAACAATTACTAAAAAGACTGCCAAGGAAACAATTGCATCGGGCCTTCCTTCTGTTGGCTCTATCATCGATCTCGCTACCTTTGGGGGTGAAATTGAGACCAACGAAGGCGAGAAGACCACGTTGAAGGCTCTTGTTGATGCCAGCGAGGCAGGCGTTGTCCTCTTCACATACCCAAAGGCATCGACTCCCGGTTGTAGGTACAGTGCTCCACTATCCTATACACATGCTAACCGATCAGGTACCAAGCAAGCTTGCATGTTTCGCGACGAATTTGAGCCGCTCACCGCCGGTGGCCTGGCCATCTACGGCTTGTCGACGGACTCCCCGAAGGCCAACACGACGTTTAAGACGAACCAGAAGCTTCCATATCCGCTTCTGTGCGACCCTGAAGCCACTCTGATTGAGGCGATTGGTCTCAAGAAGGAGCCCAAAGGCACAACCCGCGGCGTATTCGTCGTGAATAAGGCTGGCAAAGTGCTGGTAGCCGAGCCAGGCAGCCCTGACGGTACGGTGTCTGTCGTGCGGGACCTGGTGAAGAGCACCGACTAAGAAAGGGCGGGGATGGGCTGCTTTAGTGGTTGTTTGATTGGGAAAGCTCCCAGCAGGTCATACGTATTTTCTGTAGCTAGGCCTTCCTATCGCTTTTCCCATTGAGCTGCGCGTATCGTTTGTGGCGACACGATGTATATCCCGGCGACGTTCATTCGCAGCTCACCGTCTTCCCTCTACAGCTCCTTGGCGATGTCACCGGGGCCCACATAACGGCCTTCGGGGTTTTCCCAATCCGCCAGTAAATGTATCTCTCCATGCGGCAAGCCCTTTCCCGAATATTCATGCTGATGTTGCTCGACGCAAATGTCTTGTTCATGACTGAGCATCCCTTCAGCCCTGATTACAGAATTGCCGCTTTCACCAGTGTCCCTTTCTTCGTCTTGAACTGTCGAGTGTTCATCGAATCCTATAAGATCTGTGGGGATCTTATCACCTGGTCGTCGAATGGCTAATTGGACCATTTCTGTCCCAAGAGAGTCGTCGGGGTTTTTTTTTGGGGAGGTTGTATTGACCGAATTCCCGCTGAAGTCTTGGCCGGTTGGCTCACTTAGTGCATCATCAAAGTCGTCGTCTGCAACATAACGTTCTGTGATGAACGGTACATCGCTCATGTCCCGGTCCGACATCTCATCTATAGACGCTTTGTTCGTCGCCATGGAGTCAATGCTATTAGACCTTTGTTGCCGTTTCGATGGCGATGCGGGTGTCTCGGCTTGCATCCGCTTCTTTTCCCGCGGCAGCTCTTCATTTAGCTCCTGCTTGAAGAACCGATTGTCGAAGCGAACAAAGGTTCGCAACGAATCCGCTAATGGCTCAGGTGTCTCCTCCATTGCTGCATCATTGGCATAGATAATGGTAGGCCTGCCACCATCTCTGAAGGCCGCTTTTTGTGCCGCCTGCAACGTTGTCCTCTGTGCCACTGCTTAGCTTAGATAGGAGCAGTATGGAACAGTGACGATGCTTACCTCAACGCACATAGGGTCCAGGGCCGATGGGTCAAAAGATATCCGCCACCACTGATCGACATTATCGGGGGTAGATTCGCCACCAGCCTGCGGCTCTTGCCGGCACATGTAAAATTCGTTGCCAAAAACAATAATGCCGCGGAGTTTGTACCGATGTGTTGGATTCCAGCCACTTGCCGTAGACGGCCCAGAGTTGCGGAGCCTCAGCTGGCGGAGGAGACTCTCACATGCCGCTTTTTCTTTGTGGAGCTCTGTAGAAATCTGTCAGAGAATGCTTGGGCAGAGAAATGGACAGACTTACTTTGCAGTTTTTTGCCGATGTCAGATAGCTTTTTTCTATGAACGGAAATCTCTGCCTGGATTGCTTTTGCCACACGCAAATCCTCGGGGGCCGCAAGCTCGGCGGTATCAACATCAGCAAGGCTAAAGTCAAACTCTTCAGGTGTTCCCACCGATGCCTCGTGCTGCTTCCAGAGAGCCGCCGCCTTGAGCTGCCATATCTTCTGCACGCCCAACCCAATAGCTTGTTCCGATAAGGTGGTCTGGCTCAGTGTGAAATTACTGGCCTTGTCCATAAAGGTGGCAATATTGTCGGCCATATCATCGCTTTCCTTCAGTGCTTGGCAGACTGAACGGAGATTCAGTTGAAGCTGCAAAGCTAACTGCCGGTTCTCCGCCAGATACCGGTCTGGAAAGAAAAATTCCGGGATTTCTATTGCATTTTGAAAGCCATCGACAGCAATGCTAAAGATCTGCACCATGCCGAGTCTTGTTGATACGGCCATCTTGGCAGTGGCTAAGGGTTCAAACGATGCTCCAAGATCCGCCCAGTAAATGGTATCCAGGACATCGTAGATGCTGTGAAGTTCACCAAAGTATTGGTCCCTCTCGATCTTTGCTTCGAGAATGGCGTAGTTATCTGTGTCGATGCACACGTTCATGTCTGTGGCGCTGAGAAGCTCGATGTCTGAAAACAGCCTTTCGGATATTTCAGGAGAGTTGACCTCTTTAAAAAACTTGAAAAAGAGGCGGTCCAGGTTATCGTCCCATGCCTCTCCAAGAAGCTTAGCATTAGAGAAATTGTCAGCGGTTCCGTACGCTCTGTCCGTGTCATCCAAGAAAGCCATTATCCGATGAATTTCTTGACTGAAGTCGCACACACGAGTCTGTGCGGCCGACGTTTCTGGCTTCGATGCCTCACCAACCGACTCTATGAAGCTGCCTCTCCACCAGCCCGCATTCTGTCCATAGTTCCTAGCAATATCGCCGGAATGCAGAAGGGCATTGCGCGCGCCGGGAATGGAATGCAGAATCGTGAGAATAGCGTTCAAGTTATATGTACCGCTGGCCTCCTTACGACAGCGAAGAAAGGCCGGTGTTCCTGGAGCCCGCCTTGTTCCAGATGGTCCCAGCTCTTGGCTTTCGGGTGTCACCCGCACCATTGCCCATTGGTTAGGATCGTATGATTCGCGGTTGGCGGGGCCAAATAAAGGCAGACTGGTATCGATCTCGTTGCTGGTGATGCCAGTCTCATGCGGGGAGTGAAGAGTGGACACGGATGCAGCCAGAGCTCGTTGAAGTTCGTCGTCTTCGTGCTCTTGCGAGTTGAAAGGACCTGTGTGTTATAAACGCGTTAACACAAGCCGTTTCGAAACCTCACAAAAGTAGTCTCGCGTAAGCGATTGTCTCATACCCGCAGCGTTAGTCTGCGCCGTCCAATCAGCCAATCGACCCATTGGCGACTGACTCCGTGATGGCGGGCGTGATGGAGCGCCCGGGTGTAGATCACTGGGCGAGATGCCGTGGATGACGCGGCTGTCATCGGGTCCTTGGACACTGAAGGTAGGCAGGAGAGTTTCGGCAACAGTGTTGTCACGATCACCAAGGAAGTGCGTCTCGGTCCATGTGAAGGTCTGGCGGAACTGTAGGTAGTGGATGAGAGGTGATCAGCAACTGCGCATTGCGACAAGAATGAAGCGAAAAGGACGTAACGAGAAATTTACCTTGACCTCGTCATCGTAGAAGGCGGCTACCACGGCCTCCACATTTCCAGTCTTCTCCTACATGCAGAAAAGTGCGAAGCGGTTAGCGGAAACACTGGGTCGTCGTCTTTTCTTCCTGAACCCTCCCTTGCCGTCCAGCTCTTGCTTCGCTTGCTACCATACCTTGAGCGCCGAAACAACAAGCTCCCGGTCGACAATAGGATCGAGACCTGTGAACTCGCAGACCTGGGATACGGCAGTCGCATCCGGATCAGCCATGGTAGATTACGGACGCGGCGGTCGTGGTGCAGCAGGCAGCTGCCGGAGCTGCTGGTTGAACGTGGCACTCAAGCTCCAACCAAGGTCGCGCGAAAACCGGCGGCCGTCGAGCATGGAAAACTGGTGGAGGCTATTGGAATAAGGAAAGTTTGGAAGGTATTTTCGGGATGTACCGAGGTATGCCTGTGTGAAGCTATATTCGATGTCGGCGTAGCAACGTGATTATGGTGATCCTGAAGCTAGTAACGATAGTTAGAGGGCCCTGGAAGCAACATGAAGCCACAAAAAAAAAACAGCAACGTACTTTCTAGGGTCGAGAAGGGACTGAGAGGACGCTGGAGGGCGGTGCGTCAGTGGTATTCGCCCGCGGCTGGCCTTCAGGATGGAGGGTTGGGCGTCCTGTAGAATGCACAGCCTTGAAAAGCAGGTGGGATAGACTAAGATTAGATGACGACGAAGTATGTATGTAAGGTTAGTATGAGGGGCGTTCGGACGGAGACATTCCAGCCACGGAGGGGCTACCGACGCCACGCCGCCAAAAACGAATAAACGGATCGAAAGCTCGACAACACAGGACTACCGTACCCACAAAAAAAATCTCCACAGCTCTCATTTTTCATAAGTTCTACATAAAACACTGCCATACTTCGCACTTCAAACTCCTTAAAGAAAATGGGTTAAACCAATATAGCATTCCATAGTCAAGCCCCCCAGCTTCGCCTCCTCTTTCTTGAGCCTCGGTTGGCGTTAAGGCGGTCGTAGTAACTGTCAGAGCTGTCAATAGAAGCAGCTCGGCGATCTCGAAAATGCTGGTCGGGCCGCTTCCGCTTTTTGTCGTCATCATTATTACCGGGCTGATTCTCTAAAAGGGAGTTGACACCTCCCAACCCCTTGAGTACCTGGCCAACTGTACCTAGTAAGCCGGTTTGGTGTTCCATCACGCTGTCGATAATTTCACTGATGCCTCGAGTCATTTGACTGACGGTATTGGCATCTGTACCGGCAACTCCCCACTTTCCACGGACATTCCAACCGTCTTCGCGCTCGGGGTTCTTGTATTCAAAGTCACCAAGAACCGATTTCCATCCGGGGCCACCGTGATCTCGCCCGCCCGTGCCCAAAGGACGTCCGTGGGCGTCAAAGCGATCGGGGAGGATTTCAATCACGTCTTCCTCATCAGCAGAAGCTTCTAGTGAGTCGCCACGCCCAGACAAGGCATTTCCCCGTGTAGTAGATCCAGAAGATCGAGAGTGGGAGTGATACGGAACGAGAGATCCTGTATGTTCCGGCCCTTCACCCGTTCCAGAGGAGCCGTGTTTGGATTTGTTATCACGCTGAAAATTCTCACTGTCCTCGTCTGTGCTGTCACGAACGTGATTATGATGTACTTCGGCGTGGTGGCGTCTCAGGGTGCGCGAAGACTGCGGCGAAAGTGGTATGAATGTAACTCCTTTCTCGTGGGCATCGACGTCACTGGTTTCCTCTACACTCGAGGCTGAGTTCCCGTTTATGTCGTCTGTTCCGTCAAGTTAGATACACGCAAATAGATAAACACAAGGCAAAGAACATAAAAGACTTTGTACAATCAACATGGAGCTTCGTCGGTAAACGCACCCTTGTGTAGTCTCGAGGCTTCAGGTGGAGCAGAGGCGATATTTTGGGAGACAGAATTTTTAAAACTTACGTGATCAGTTTTGGCCGGGGGTAGCGTCGGGTCAGGACTTCCCTGTTGGCCGACGCCTGCAGAGGGCGCCGAATTTGAGCTTGGCCCTTGGTCACGCGGCGTCGGGGGTATGTTTGCAGAAGGGGACACGGGTCCAACTTGACCCAGTTGTCCTGGGAAGGGGGGCGGATAGCTGCCGGGGTTATATGCCGTAGGGGTATTATTGATGTTTGTGGTACCGTCGTTGGCATGTTGCATCAGCCCACCAGAAGCACCCGAAGTGTCAGCTTGTGAGTGTGATGGGGGGTAAAACCCGCCACCCGAAGCATGTGTAGGGGAACTGGCACGACGACCAGAGCCTGAGGGCCTCCTCTGCTGGCTGTCTGGCGTCCTCTCACGTCGATCAGACGCCCTCGACCTCGTCTCAAGGCCTCTTCCCGTATCGCGGCCGCTGCTGCCCGCCCTTCCAGCACCTTTATCATCCTCGTATTTCTTGATGCCAATGGCTGCGGCAGCTGCCGCTGCTCCTGCGGCACCTACCGCGGCCAGATTCCGAAACGTGGATCGACTGCGGCTGCGGCTGCGATCTTTGTCCCTTCTTTTTGATTTACTTTCTCGCCCCGCATCACCAACGTCCTCATAGCTCGAGTTGTCTGCGTCGTCGTACGTTTCCGAGCCTCGAGGACGACGGTCGCGATTGTATCGGCGTGGACTACGTTGATCGTAGTCGCTACCCTCGGCTGCTCGGCTGTGGTCATCGTGACGGCTGGCCGTACCACGCGGAGAGTCGGGGTAGGGAACCTCCGAATGCAGCGGCTGGTGTCCATACTCAACCAAGCCTAACTCAGGGTCAGCTCCTGGAGGTGGAAGGTAGCCGGCGTCGGAGTGATGGGGAGAGCGCGAAGTGCCGGCGCGTGTTCCTGACCTGTTCTGCGAGCGCGAGCGCGAGCGCGAGCGAGGGGGTGAAGGGGAACGAGAATTGGAGCGGGAGCGAGACTGGGAATCTGACCGCGGACTCCGGCGATCATCCCCGTACTCCTTGCCAGCGATCTCGCGCTCGTGCTCGTTCTCTTTCTTGTCTTTGCGCTTGTCGTACAGCTTCTTGGCAGCAGCACCGGCCAGGCCAGCGGCCACGATCTCCGCCCCGGTCTTCAGACGGGAGTGGGACCGTGAGCGGCCGTTCTGGCCACGAGACTTGGAGCGGAGGTGGTGGACCAGACCGGCAACAGCGGCCGTGCCAGCTGCAACCTTGGCCACAGACGCAGCGCGCGAGCGAGACTTGCGGCTGGCACGAGATGGCGAGCGACTGTAGTACCGCTCATCGCCGTCGCTGCTATAGCGGTGCAAGCTGCGGCCACGGTTCCGCTCTTCGCGATCGATGCGGCTGGACTGCATATACTTGGCCGCGCCGGCAATAGCGAGGGCAGCGGCAGCGATGCCCAGGCCGGTCTTGAGACTGGAGCGATGGTTTGGAGAGCGCGCGCGCTCTTGTGAATACGATCGGCCGCGGTCGTCTCGGTTGTCGTTGTAGGCACTGTGGGCACGCTTCAGAACCTCGGTGCCCAAAGCACCAAGGGCCGCGCCTGCGAGTACTTTGCGTCCGCGATGCTCGGGTAGCTCGCCATCCTGGCTGCGACGGGAACCAAGAAGCGCCCCAATGCCGGCTCCGGCGAGTGCGCCTTCGGCCAGATGGCGACGGTGCTCCGATGGCGACGGCACTACCTCGCGGCGGACAACGGTCTTGGAGACATAGTAGTCGTCTTCCGAAGACGCGTCGCCATCTGATGCGTAATCCCGGCTGTGACGGTGGCGATGGCGGTGGCCATGGGTTCGATCACGGTCGTTACGAGCAATGACAAGTTCCCCCCGGTTGTCAGGGAATGGCCCGCCCTCCCGGCGTTCTCGGCGCTCATAGTAGTAGTCGTCCTCCTCGTGCGTTTCCCTTTTCCGCGGGCGCGCAGCAACGACTGGCGGCGGCACTGGTGCATCTTGAAGAATGATGCGCTGCTCCACCGGTCGTGGGCGGATGACAACCGGCGCCGGCGAAGGGGCAGTTGGTTCGTAGTACTCTGTCTCCTTATGCCACCGCTCCACTTCGCCGCCGTATCCATCACCACGACGGTCCTTCGAGTAGCTCTCGACCACGATCTGGTCGTCTCGGTCCCAGCCATGACGTCTCGTGTCGCGGCCAACGTCCTTTGCCTCGTAGACACGACGGCCATCGTCATCGTAGTAGAGCCGGGAATGATCGGTTACATCAAGCGCCGATCGTGGCCGATCGGGGGCGTATGATCGTCGGTCCACCTCGACTTCTAGAACGTTGTTGGATCCGTGGCGCCCTTTCCGTGGCTTCCATGAGTCTTGGTCCTCGTTAACGCGCTTGCGCTCGACCTCGTCTACTTGCTCGACATGGCCGTGGCCAACTTTATAGCGTCGCACAGTTGTCCTCTTGTATCTATCGGCATCTTCCTCCGATGAGTATACCGTATCTCGTCTGTGGCCGCCTGAATAGTACTCCGTCTCAGGCATGGCTGTGAAGGAGCCCGGAAGCAAGGCCAGAAGGGGGGTATTGAAGTGGCCCTGCACCGTTGCCTGTCGAAAGAGATAAAAGTATGCGCAATAAATACTCAAAAATGCGTTGGTGGAAGGGAAGATCTTGTCTTTACTGCTAAAATCGTTGAATGTGAGCGGAAAATAGTGTGCGGGCTGGCGATGAGTGGTATTTGTAGCTGATATCGACGGAACCGGGAAGGGCGGGGGAGGGGCTACGCGCCCGAGCGGCGCCTAGTGATCACGGGACGTAATACCAATCTCACTGTTGCATGCACATGACAACCTTGGGAGGCCCAATGCCCTTCTTCATTGGCATCCCACAAAAGTATGAAAGATACTTCCCTCTCTTTTTGCAGTAATTTCCAACCGCGTCACGAATCCGTGGAATCCGATAGAGGAGAAGGTGCTACAATCGTAAGATATGTTGTTATAAGATACGGTTGGAAGCCGCCACAGCCTGCTGTTGCCTTCGTCCCACATTAAAGCGCAAGATCCGTATTAAGATGATCCTACGAAAAGTACTCGCACAATATGTACGGGGATAAAGACAGCGGTTTTTTTAACCAATGGCAACACGTGCCTTCCTAGCGAGAGCAGTCGGCTCGGCCGTTTCGAAGGCGGCTATCGATGCAACGGCGTTCTTGTTTTGTGACTGGCCGCTAAAGAATACCGTAGGAGGAAGGTCTAGAGACATCTACTGCAGACACATCACCACGAGTACGAGTACTCCATAATCTTACATACAACTGCGGAGTACTCCGTACCCCCGCAACCTTTCGCCTTTACTAACACCGTTTTTATTTGCCATTTGCTCCTATGAGTATTAAGTATGTACTCGTTCTCGTACATTATCGCATCGTGTCGGTCACGTGCTTTAAGATAATGGACGGAGCGCCCCGCATACCGTCATTATGTAGGGATTTTGCTGGATAACGAGGCAACCCCTCTCAACCCGCATTCGCCCACGGGTTTTTTTAATTACGATCTTTGTTACCTAACGTCAATATGAGAGTAGGGGCGTAGCAAACAGAGGCCCTTCGCTTTACTGTAGCTCTTCCTCTTCGCTAGCGTCACATCTGCTTAATTTCACTCTGGTTTTTGATAATTCTTCCCCGCATGCGACAAAATGAGCGCCCTCGAACTGGTTCAATACGTGCTGGATCCCTGGTTCTTCATGGCCAGCTCTGCCTATTACCTCCCTCCCTCCATTTTCCGACTAGCGCGCCATCGCCAATGGGGCACCCTTTTCTGCTGGAGTAGATTCCAGCCTGTCTGGTTTGCCTCCTTTTGGAGCTGGGCTGGCCCCCAGGTTAGCGCTGGCTGTCGGCATACTGTTCTACCCCTCTTGCAAGGACGGGCACGGAACGGTCACGTTTTGGAAGAAGGCGACAAGGAGCAAGATTTGCCGCCTGTCAGCGGTACCGTCATCGAAATCGGCTCCGGCAGTGGCATGTGGGTGCCTGTCTTTGGTGAACTGGTTGCTGCTGCGAAATCACCTGCGTCCGAGACTAGCTCATCAACGCCTGAAATTCGCCATCGCAAGACGTCTGGCACTATCACGAAGATATATGGCGTCGAGCCGAATGCCTCCGTCCACGCGGCTCTAAGGGAGAGAGTTGCAGCCGCCGGACTGGAGGGTGTGTACGAAATTCTGCCTATGGGCATCGAAGATCTAGCCAAAAGCGGCGCGGTAGACAAGGAAAGCGTTGATTCTGTCGTCTGTATACTCTGTCTCTGTGGCATACCAGATCCAGAGTACAATATCCGTGAGCTGTACGGTTACCTCAAGCCGGGCGGTCGTATGTACGTCTTTGAGCATGTTCGAAGCTCAAGGCATTGGTCCATTGTTTGGTATCAAAGTAAGCTTGCCATTCGCCTTCCCTCCTGCTTATTTTTGTTCTTTACGCGGTCGCTTAATGAGCCTCGTCGACACAGACCGCGCTAACGCTCTAGGATTCATAAACATATTCTGGCCAACCATGATAGGCGGCTGTGAATTGTTGCGCGATACCGGCGACTACCTAAGAGATGCAGGGCCTTGGGCCAGCATTGACCTTACCCAACTTGCCGCCGAGCCGTGGTACCACACTGCCCCTCACATCATAGGTGTGCTCACCAAGTGATCTGCATCTACCATCCTTCTGTTTATGCAAAGCGCGGACGAACTTTTTTTTCTCTGAAGTAAAAAATATGGCCGTTCCCACGCTCAAAGTTTCAAGATTTAGGCATCTTCAGCCTCTTCAGATTCACTTCTGATTTCGGCTATTAATGAGTGAAGTCTTGGGTTTTCTTGAATAGTTTGCATGTAAAGTGTAAAGGAGTTGTGGAGCAATTTGTTAATTTGGAAGGAGCTTCGTGTGATACTGAGTGATTCGCCCTTTCCTATTTTGCCGTACAAACGCGCTTCGGGGGCTTTTTCGGTCCTTCTCTGTTCACTTGTGACTTACTGCCACGACTCTTGCTCTCTCTCCGATTTAACCTCCCACTACTCTAAAGTTTTCGACAACAAAGCTCCAGCAGAAACTCTCAGTATGTGACTTTTCTTCTCCTTCTCGAAGCAGTCTTCGATATTCTATACTTCATTACCTCGAGTATCATTCAAAGCAGCGCCTTTGTACTGACAACTGCCAAAAGGCTACTGCCCACAATGTCTTGGGAAGGAATTCCTGATAAGCCTGCCACGGCCGAATATTCCGGAGACCCTGGATTCGGTAACAGTTACGGCGATGACTCGTACGTTTTTATTCCATTTCCTTTCCAGATCATAACTTAAAAATGTCACAAGGTCACGCCAGTTCTCCGGAGAATGCAATTCATGTGGCAAAGAGGGACACATGTCCAGAGACTGTCCCGATGCTGGCCCCGTGGTATGCCGTCGCTGCAAAAAGGAAGGGCACATGTCCAGGGACTGCGAGATGCCGATTGTTTGCCCACGCTGTGGCGAAAACCACTTCGTTCGAGACTGTCCGATGCCGATGATTTGCCGCGTCTGTGAGCAGGAGGGGCATATGGCCAGAGATTGCCCAAGTGCTCCACCTCGGGTGTGCATCAACTGCCGGGAGGAAGGTTCGAGAAACCCCCGATCTCCCCAATGTGTACAACATGCTGACCCTGGCCGGACAGGTCACGATGCGTCTTCGTGCGAGGTCCCACGGAAGATCATTCGTGATGACGTCCCCGAATCTACTCCTGAAGAGGCCCTAGACCTTCTCCAGAGAGCGGTCATCGAGAAGGACCTCGACGATGCCAAGGCCGCTGTCCAAATCTATATCAAGGCACTGCCGCAGACCACGTATGTGGACCTCGAAAACCTTTTGCGCGCCAGATCCATTGCTCTTTACCTCATTGGCGTTGAAAAGACCGACATGTCTCCTACTTTGACCAATATGGACCTACAGGGCAATCTGGACAAGAAATTTTGCGTCACCTACCGATTCCAGAGCCGTCCTTCCCGGCCCCGTGAGAAAGCCATATGGCCAGCTACTGTCCAGGAAAACATGGCTCGTCTTGCCGACGGAGGCGAGCCGGTGCCACGCGGTATTCCCATGTGCAGCAACTGCGGGGAGTTGGGCCACATTGGCCGTCATTGCCCGGTTGAGAAGCAGCAGGTGCTTGAAAAGGCTACCGTGACTTGCTACAATTGCGGAGAAGCCGGCCATCGCGTTCGCGACTGTGAGCTTCCTTGAAAGATCGAGCACACATTCACTTCAAGCATATTAACTGACGGTGACTCGCAGGTAAAACTCCGAGAACTGACAAGTTCGCTTGCCGGAATTGCGGGTTAGCACGACCGTTACTTCTGCACGTATGATAAGCTGACGTTCAACAGACAAAGTGGGCATGTAAGCAAGGATTGTGAGTGCACCTCTTGTCCATTCCTAATCAGTAAGGCCTTCACTGACTTACTCAGGCACGGAACCTCGATCGGCCGAGAACGTGGAGTGCCGCAAGTGTGGCGAAAGTACGAGTATCTCCCCTTCACAAGATCTCTATAACCTGTTTTCTGACAAATCTACAGCTGGCCATTTTTCTCGTGACTGTCCCCAGGGCGGCGGCGGGGACAACACTTGCAGGAACTGCGGTCAGGAGGGTCACATTGCTCGTGACTGCACCGAGCCCCGCAAAATTGTCTGCCGCAACTGCGATCAGGAAGGACATGTTTCCCGTGACTGCACCGAGCCTCGGAACATGGCGAAGATGCAATGCCGCAACTGCGACGAATACGGACATATGTCCAAGGATTGTCCCAGCCCCAGAAACAGTAAGAAAGTCGCCACATGTCGAGCCGTCTCATTGAAGCTACTAATTGTTTGGCTTTGTAGTGGATCGAGTGCAGTGCTCCAACTGTCAACAGAACGGCCATTTTCGTTCGGCCTGCAACAATCAAGCTCCCGAAGAAGCTAGCCCCAATGTTTACATGGCTGACGGCGGCTTCGGTGGGCACGGCCAGGGATATGGGGACAACAGCGTTCCGAAAATGGCCAACGGCGCCAATTCCGGTTATGAAAGCAACAATGCAGGCGGTAACAATTCTGGTTTCGGAAGCAACGAGGTGTTCGATGCCGCCGCTGGCAGTGTGTGGTAAAGAAACCAAAGTCAGTGAATAGGGGAGCTGGACGAATGTGGCGAAACCCCAAAGTGCCAAAAAGTTGAAGGATTACGAGTACGAGAAATGGCGTAGGCAACGGTGGAGGAAGCTTAGCGCCTATAGCAGCAGGAACCCCCTAAATTGGACGATAATCAGTGAAATGCACGTGTTGTTACAGTATTAAGTGGACCGGCGAAGAGCTATCCGGATCATACCACAACGGATTGGAATCTGTCTTCCTTCACTTCCACCCCACCAATTTGTCTTCCCTCGACGGCAACTTTCCTTCCTCCTCTACGGCACCTACATCAATTATTTATGTCAACGCTTACGAAAGTCTCTTCAAAGGACTTTTTTCCATAATCCCGGGGGTGGACGTCTCCCCCCTCTTCAACAGCTCACAATGGCCCCGACCACATCTTCTGCGACTACCTCGTCTACAGCTAGCGGAACAGCTGCATCGCAAGCCACATACCGGCCAGGCCTCGATGCCTCTTCAAACGATGGATCTGCAGTGGCTAGCGAAAAGTCAAAGGAGAAGGGTGAGATAGAGCGTCGCCGCTTTTGAGCATGGCAAGACAGCGAAGCTGACGAGGATTTGCTTACAGCCGAAGGACACCCCGACGACAAGGACTTTTTCTGGACTTACACAGAGGAGCCGCACCGTACTCGACGTCTGGCCATAATCAAGGCACATCCCGAAGTGTGTTCCTCCCATCTTTGCTTTCCACAACTCGTTTAATTAAATGACTTTTCGTAGGTAACAAAGCTTTGTGGGCCTGAGCCTCTGACGAAATATGTCGTTCTTGGTGTTGTGGCAGTACAAGTAGCGGCCGGTTATGCCCTTCGCGAAACCAGCTTTTTCTCCTGGAAGTTTTGGGTCGCCGCCTATGTGATCGGTGCTACGGCAAACCAAAACCTATTTCTCGCTATCCATGAGATCTCTCACAATTTGGCTTTCCGCTCACCACTCGCCAACCGATTGCTTGCTATTGTAGCAAATTTACCTATCGGCATTCCCTACAGCGCCTCATTTCGGGTATGGAATACCGATTATCTCTAAGAGGGCGCCGACTAACAAGGTGCAGCCCTACCATTTAACTCACCATAAGTCTCTCGGCGTCGATGGCCTAGACACAGACTTGCCCACCGCCCTAGAAGCTTGGTTTCTCGATTCGATACTTGGAAAGGCCTTTTTTTGCACGTTTCAGATATTCTTTTACGCGCTGCGGCCTATGGCTGTGTTGCGCATCCCCTTCACTGGGATCCACGCCCTCAATGTTGCCGTCCAGATTCTCTTCGATTTCATTCTGGTCAAGACGCTGGGATTCCAGCCTCTACTCTATCTCATTGTCTCATCTTTCTTGGCAGGCTCGCTTCATCCGCTGGCTGGGCACTTTATTGCAGAGCACTACGTCTACGACTTTGTCAGCTCCGATGCCGCTGATCCTAACAACAACATCTCCATCCCAGAGACATACAGCTATTATGGACCTCTCAATTTCCTTGTTTACAATGTCGGCTACCACAACGAGCACCATGATTTTCCCGCGGTACCGTGGACACGTCTGGACAGGCTACGGAAAGCTGCGCCTGAATTTTACGATCCTTTGCCGCATCACGAAAGCTGGACCTACGTTATTTGGCGTTTCATTTGGGATGATACCGTCGGTCTTCACTGCCGTGTAAAGCGCAAGGCTGGAGGGCGCCTTGTAGGCGGAAAACAGCCAAAGGTGGCTGAATGGACAGAAAATGAAATTCAGGCCTGATTTTACTAGAAGTGTCAGTATTATGAAGGGATTGCTTTTTTTGTGTGCTTGATTTGCCCATACTAAAGGCTTCGACATCACGGCGTTCGGTTAAGAGAAAGAAAGCACCTTGACGTGCTGGCATTGTTATTCTTCTTTCATTAATACAGAGTACATTTAGAGAAATGGTCGTATGCGCACATCCTCTAGTATTCTTCCTCCTTCAACAAACTGCATAGTATTGCCAACGGTCCATTTCAGCCCATTTAAACCAAAAGACGCCTCTAATATCTCTCTATCATAGCTCCTCGTGGGTATGCCTGTGAGGCCGGCCATTGTCTTCGCGCAAATCAACCCCTATTTTACCTTGCCACTTGTCCCAAACAGCACGGAAGTCGGCTTCCATCGCGGACTCGAGTTGGTCTGGAAGGACGACGACATATTCGACGTAAAGCTTGCCAAATTCTGTCTTGTGGTATACACTGTCGCCATCCTCGTCCCATATCGGCATACCCTCGCCTTCAATGGTCTCAACTTGTCCAGGCTGAACAATTTGACCGGGCCTCCGTTGAAGTTGAACAACGTGGCCATCGAGATGTGTCAAATTTCGCGTCCAACCACCCATCCAAGCCTCGCGCAAAGAAATGATTTCCTTCCAAAAGACATCATTGTTTCGGCGACGGAAGAAAACGCCGTCAACGCGATCCGGATTATCAGCTGGATCGCCAGCTTCCTTCTCCACCAGTGTTACAATGAGGTCACCGGCAACATAATCCGGGCTCGCATCAGCCTCATTTTCAAACACAATGCGCGACCCCTGGGCGGCGCCTCGCTGCACCGTCGTAGATACTGTTGTCGGTCGCCGCACCACTCGTTGGCCCTGGCAAACGGGACAGACGTGTTTGAAGGATTTGCCACGCCCACCACAACGGTCGCAGTGCATCTGAACCTGCTGAAACATGCCAGGAGCGAGTTGGTGCTTAACCACGACAATCCCACGGCCATGGCATTTCGTGCAGGTGTCCACCACTTTATCGGCCGCACCTGTCCCGTCGCAATGGTCGCAAATCTCTTGCTTGTCCCACTGGAATTCGACGACGCGACCATTGTAGAAGTCAGACAGCGCAATCGCAAGCTTCAACTCGACATTCGGCCCGCGCCGCTCGCTTGGTTGCCCAAAGTGCCCCCCTCCGCCAAAGAACCGGCCGAACACGTCAAAAGGATCGTGGTGGCCGCCGCCTCCGTTCTGCTGGTGTTTTTTCAGCCCTTCGTGTCCATATTGGTCGTATATTTTTCGTGTTTTCGGGTCACTCAAGGCCTCGTACGCTTCTGATACTTCAACAAATTTGTCCTTCACGCTTGCGTCGCCACTATGCGCCAGATACAATTAACACTCCTGTATCATTCGTGAGGCCTGATTTGACGGAAGTAAACTCACGGGTTCTTGTCGGGATGGTATTTTTTGCTCAGTTGACGGTAGGCTGACTTGATTTCTCTGTCGCCAGCATCCCTTTTCAAGCCAAGGATCTGCCGTCGGCGAAGAAGCCGTGAGAAAGGACACAGCTAGATCAAGCACAAAGATAGAATCAATACCTTGTAAAAGTCCTCAGAGCATAATGCAAGATGCACAGCGCACAACAAAAGCAGAAACACTGCTCTTCGAAGCCCGAACATTCTCGAATGTTGCAAGTTGGGGGAGGAAATAGGCGCCCACTCGCAGCAGGTGTGTTGTGAGTTAAAGCTGTCCTTTGACAAATGTGCTCGCGGAATTAGGTGGTAAGTGGTGAATGTGACGAGACAAACAGCACAATTTTCCCCCCTGGGGGGAAGGATATACCAGCAGAAATTCAAAGAAGAGACAGGAACAGGACGGGTGTAATAGGCACTGGGTTGGACTGGTGGTGGTATGTATGTAAAGCGATGCGTCGCGAATTGCTGCTACATTACGGAGTACTCCGTACGCATACCAAAAAACCAACGTGTTATCAGCGTGTCTTATCACTTATCGGCGTCCCGCGATGCAGTCGGGAAAATAATGTTCCGAAAGCTTGCAACAAGTATTATCCTACCTGCCACTGTCGGCGCGAATCAGAGAATCATATGCACGGGTGAACATGAAACAATGTCCGCCAAAAAGTATGCGTTTGTTCCTATGGATGGGGAGGACGATCTAGACACGAAAAACGGCAGGAACACAAGTTTGCATGGGAAGACAAAGAAACCCAGCTCTTCACGGCATTCCAAGTCACGAAAGAACCAATCACCGTCACGGGAACGCGAGCCGAGGAAGCACTACAGCAGTCGGGCGCGGGAAGCACGACGCAGTGTACATGGGGAGGAGGACTTCGACGATCGCTGGGGAGATGATGAGTCAGTTTTGGAACCGACGGATGTACAAGTCGCGGCAGACGAGTTCGGAGAGTCTGCGCCCAAGCGCCTCAAGTTAAGCCATCGCAATGCCACAAATGCAGGCCATGGACGCGAAGTGGCGAGCGAGACAGTCTCAGCTCCCGATGGCGACGAAGATTTACCGGAGAGTGCTCGAGAGGAGCTTGCGGCGCAGCGTGATCGAGCCGAGCGAGAGGCATTCACAAACCGACTGAAGGCGCGAGATGATGAACGAACCAAAGGGAGGAACGTCGATACGAACGGCTCCGCGCAAAAGAAACAGCTTGGAGACGATGCACAGGCTCGGAGGGAAGCCGCCCCAGAGTTGCGACAGCGGGCGCGCCAAGAATACCTGAAGAAGCGTGAGACTGAAAGGCTAGCCCTACTGCGCAAGCAGGTTTCGGAAGAGGCAGCAGAGCTACGAAGCGGCGCGCCGTTATCAGAACGAGAGAAAGCCGAATTCGCGAAGAACCGGGAGATTTTACGGCTGGCAGAGGAGCGGCTGCGCATCGATGACCATCGGGATGGCTACCACATGCCAGAGGATTACATCACTGAGAAGGGGAAGATCGACCGGAAGCAAAAGGAGGAGGCGTTATATAAACGATATGTCGACAAGGATGAGTACGGCCAGGAGAGGTTCGTGACGGAATACGAAGAATGGGAGAGAGAGCAGGCGACAAAGGCGAAGGCACAAATCCAGGGCCGAGACCGCGAGAATGAGGGCGACTACGACTACGTTCTTGACCAGGACCAGTACATCCAGTGGTCGCTTGACTCGCGGCTTCCGGCCGAGGGCAAGGGCCTCACCAAGGAGCAAATGTTTCTGCGGGCCCAAATTGATGCGGCCGAGAAAAGGCAGCTGTCGATTCAGGAGACGCGTAAGAGCCTTCCCATCTACGCGTACCGGGATGAGTTTCTAGCGGCCATGCAGGAGCATCAAATACTGGTAATTGTTGGCGAGACAGGCAGCGGCAAGACGACGCAACTCCCGCAATACCTCCACGAAGCCGGATTTACCAAGAATGGCATGAAAGTGGGCTGCACGCAGCCACGCCGTGTGGCGGCGATGAGTGTGGCGGCTCGTGTGGCGGACGAGATGGGTGTCAAGGTTGGCCGAGAAGTCGGCTATGCTATTCGATTCGAAGACTGCACGAGCGACAAGACGATACTGAAGTACATGACGGATGGCATGCTGCTTCGAGAGTTTTTGACAGAACCCGACTTGTCTGGGTATTCAGCCATTATGTGAGTGGTTGTGCTTTTTCGGTCTTGCAGCGTTGCTGACCTGCTCAGGATTGACGAAGCTCACGAACGGACCGTCCATACGGACATCTTGCTAGCGCTGGTGAAAGACCTGGCACGTGAGCGGCGGGATCTGAAGCTGCTCATTTCCTCGGCCACGATGAACGCGGAGAAGTTTGCTCTGTACTTTGACAATGCGCCCATTTTCAATGTACCCGGACGCCGTTATCCGGTAGATATCTTCTACACACCTGCCCCTGAGGCCAATTACCTCTTGGCCGCTGTTACAACCGTGTTTCAGATACACACGACTCAAAAACACGGAGAGTAAGTACTCAAGGTTTCTGTTGACGGTTGCACGCATCGCTGACAGACCAGCATCTTGGTCTTTTTGACAGGTCAGGACGAGATCGAGGCGGCAGAGCAGCAGATCACGGACATTTCGCGGAAACTTGGTGGGCGCATCAAAGAGCTCGTGATCTGTCCAATCTACGCCAACCTGCCGTCTGAGCTGCAGGCCAAAATCTTTGAGCCCACGCCGGACGGTGCCCGCAAGGTTGTGTTGGCGACCAACATTGCGGAGACAAGCCTGACAATCGATGGTATTGTCTACGTCATTGACCCGGGATATGTCAAAGAGAACGTGTACAACCCGGCGACGGGCATGTCGAATCTCGTCGTGGTGCCGTGCTCGCGGGCATCGGCCAATCAGCGCAGCGGCCGGGCCGGGCGTGTCGGTCCTGGCAAATGTTTCCGTACGTTCTCCCGACCGTTTCCTATGTCTGCGGTTTCCTGACAAAGCAGGCCTGTACACGAAGTATGCCTACATGAACGAGATGGAGGAAAGCACCACGCCCGAAATCCTGCGCACGAACCTGAACGGCGTGGTGCTGCAGCTCAAGAGCCTTGGTATCAACCAGCTGCTGGACTTTGAGTTTATGGATCCGCCACCAACCGAGGCCCTCATTGGCGCGCTGAACCAGCTCTTTGCGCTGCAAGCGCTGAACCATAAGGGCGAACTGACCAAGGTCGGACGGCAGATGGCGGAGGTGGGTGGCGACACTGGCTTCTACGAGCGTCTGTCTGCGTTCTATGTGTGCTGACCGGTGCTAGTTTCCCACGGATCCAATGTTAGCCAAGGCTGTCATCGCCGCTAGCAAGGAAGGCTGTGTAGAGGAAGTGCTGTCGATTGTGTCGATGCTCAGCGAAGCCTCAGCGCTGTTCTTCCGCCCCAAGGACAAAAAAATCCATGCGGACAGTGCTCGGGCCCGGTTCACAGTGAAGGATGGTGGAGACCATCTGACGCTTCTCAACATCTGGAACCAGTGGGTGGACAGCGACTTTTCGCCGATTTGGGCCAAAGAGAACTTTCTGCAGCAGCGGTCGCTAACGCGGGCCCGCGACGTGCGGGAGCAGCTGGCCAAACTCTGCGAGCGGGTCGAGGTCGAGCTGTCATCGGTGGGTGCGAGCCACATGATTCCCATCAAGCGGGCTCTAACGGCGGGCTTTTTCCCCAACGCGGCCCGGATGCAGAGGGACGGAGCCAGCTACCGGACGGTCAAGAGCAGCACAACCGTGTACATCCACCCGAGCTCAGTGCTGATGGGCATTGATCCGCCGGCGCGCATGGTCATTTACTTTGAGCTGGTGCAGACGACAAAGGAGTACATGCGATCGTGTCTGCCGATCGAGCCCAAGTGGCTTTCCGAGCTAGCACCGCATTTTCACAAGAAGAAGGACATTGAGGCGTTGGAGGAAAAGAAGATGCCTAAAAGCCATCAGCATGGCCAGTGACGGAGTCGGACGCAATCGTTGGCTGGCAGTACCACCATAGTAAACCAGTGCATCATGCCCTATGCCGTCTCACAAACAACGGGGAATAAAATGGCACGCAGAGAGATCTAACAAACTAAGACAAAACACTATATATATCAAAACGCCACATTGTGATGCTAAGGACAAAAAGGTTGACCTGCAGTATTATTCGCCCCGTTCCTGTCAAAAAGATCAGCGTGATTTGTCCTTCTGCTGCAATAACGCCATCTTCTTGCGCCCAAGCCCCTCGCTATGCCTCGAAAATCGCAATGTCGACCGCTATTTGTCCTCGTCACTTTCGTCGTCGGCCTCTTTGCCGTCTTCATCGCCAAAGTCGGCTTCTTGCTCGTCCTCATCCCCGGTGTCACTGCCAAAATCCAGCTCCTCGTCCGAGTCGGCCCAGAAAGCATCATCGTTTTCATTTGCTTTTGGCGGTTCCTCCTCGAACCTTGTCGGCATGACAAACCCTGCGGGGATGTCCTTCTTGGATCGGTCCACAGTCGCCTGCGCTCGGGCGTTGTAGGTGGAGCGCTTGTCACGGAACAGGACGCTGGCATCGACATTCGCGGGGGACGAGATTTCCGGGTTGTCCAGCAACAGCAACACCGAAAGCAGCACGGACTCGACGCCCTGCAGCGGAGACCACCGCTCGCCAGCAGCCTCCCCCGACATGATGTCTTCGCCGGGTTGGTGCAGAATCGAGATGCACAGTTGGCCGTCGGGGTAGATATTAGGGTGGAAGATCGCCGGGGTGAAGCGGAACGTAGGGGGCTTGTAGGGGTATTCGTTCGGGAATCGTATCTCAGCCTGTACGAAAATATTAGCCTCGCCTTGCTCTCTGAGCGGCATTCGTCGGTCGTCGGGCGTCGGGCACCGACCTTGAAATAGCCACCGTAGAAGGCGCTGTCGGGATTGATGACCATCAGTCCCAGTTTCCATCGGAAGAGATCGTCAGCCTGCAAAGACACTGTGAGCACGTCCCCAGCGATCGGTCTGTCATCGGGCGAAATACCTCAATGTTCACCCATTTCTCCTTGAGCAGAGATTGGAACTCTGACATCAAACGCTGCTTGGCACCACTCATGTTGATGTAAAAGACGTGTTGAAATTAGAGCAGAGGGGAAAGCGAGCGACCGGGAAGGCAAGATAAGAAAGCACGGAGCAAAACGAAGTCGCAGTATGAAAGGGCGGGTGCATGCGAGCATTAACCAGATGAGGTGAGGTGTCTCTTGGGAATGAAAGGGGTCTGCAAGAAGTCGAAAGGCAGTGCTGGCAAGTGGCGTTAGCAAAGGATTCAGGGCAGCCAAAGGGAGCGCAGCCACAAATTTAAGAACGGGAAGCTAATTGGCGGATTGCAGGGTGGCGAGGCCAATCAATAATCGCTTTCCATTACGAGTACTGTACTCCGTACAGGATTACCAGATGACGCCCCGGCACAAAAAGGTGTGGTTTTGATGGCACCTGCTAGTGGCTTATCTCACGACTTTGACACACGACTGTCATGAGCCTTCTCTCCTGTGTACTCGTACTCGTGGTGGGGTAAAGCGCTCACGTACCCCGCCAATGCTGAAATGATCCCCACTCTATCCAGGAGTCCTGTATCAGCACACTCTTGCCCACTACCTATTACATCGCGATGCCTGGAAAGACAGCCCTTGTTACGGGAGCAACGGGCCTGCTAGGCCGGCAAGTTGTGCGCGCGTTCAAGCAAGGCGACTGGTCCGTGACGGGCACCGGGTTTTCGCGCGCCGATGGCAAGACGGTGATCAAAGTCGATCTGGAGAACGCCACGGAGGTGGAAGAGGCGCTGGACCTGGTCAAGTAGGTTCAAAATGGCCTTTCGAAAACTCGCCTCGTACGAGCACTCGTACTGACGGTCGGCACAGGCCGGATGTGGTGGTGCACTGTGAGACAGCACGTGCCTTTTTTCCAATGGCTCTGTTTCGCTGACTCGCCGGCAGGCGCGGCCAACCGGTTTCCAGACAAGGTCGACGGCGATCCCGAAGGCACACGGCGGCTAAACATTGAGGCTTCCAAGACGCTGGCACGGCTGTGCGCGGCGCGCGGAGTGAGCTTGATTTACATTTCAACCGACTACGTGTTCCCCGGCAAACCGGGCGAGGCGCCGTACGAGGCGGACGCGATACCGGCGCCGACGAACCTGTACGGCCAGACGAAGCTAGACGGCGAAAATGCAGTGTTGGAAGTGTACAGCGAGGCGCGCCGGGCCATGCCGCAAGCCAAGGGCCGCGGCGTGGTGTTGCGGGTGCCGGTCCTGTACGGCTCGGCAGAGAAGCCGGCGGAGAGCGCTGTCAACGTTCTGATGGATATTGTCAACAAGGTGCAGACGGAGGACGTGTCGGTCAAGATGGATCACTGGTCCATCCGGTATCCGACCAACACGGAGGACGTGGGCCGGGTGCTAACGGGTGAGTGGCAATTGGAGGAGACCAGGCGACGTCGCTGATGCAGGACAGACATTGCAACCAAGTACACCGAGGCCAATGCGGATGCGGTGCTGCCGCCGGTGCTGCAGTTCTCGAGCGAGGACCGGTTCACCAAGTACGAAATCTGCCAATTGTTTGCGGAGATCCTAGGAGCCAACATTGGCCGGATGATCCCCGACACGTCTGGCGGCGTCACGGCGACGGTGCAGCGGCCGTTTGACTGCCACCTCAGTACCAAGGCGCTGCAACTTCTGGACATCCCGGTGCACACGCAGGACTTCAAGGCCTGGTGGCGCTGGCAGACCAAGGCCTATCGACACTGAGGCAGTGGCGGGCGGACAGGTGTCAGAAGAGGGTCCTATGTATTAGAACCGTACGGAGTAGTACTATTACGGAGTTCTTCGTAGTCTGCCTTATTTCCCGCATAATGTTTGGGCCCGTTTGGCTCCACTTGGTTTGAAACAAGAGAAAGTCCAATTGTGGAGAGTCCGTAATAGGACGCTGGTCGTCTCAATTCTGCCAGTCGCAGCCAGGCGCTGCCAGCCGCACGCTGTGAGGGGGGCGCAAGGCGCAATTTACGATTGGGGATTGGGGTGGGCTCTGCATTCCTCCTGCTGGGTTACCCCATCACTCCTTCCGTCTGTTGTCGCTCCCGCCTATTATCGCGTCCACCTGCTGTCGCACGCCTTTTTGCTTTGGAGGACCGGCGGCTCTCTGCCAACACTTCTGTGAGACGATACAAACGAAAGCGCATCCGGAGCTGCAGCCGGCCGTGGCACGCGATCAGCACACAGGACCCCGGCCGTCCACCGTCGATTTCGCGCGCGTCCGTGGGCACTTGGGCTTGTCGTCTGTTCCTGTCTGTTTTTTCCCCCGTTTTCGCCGTCCGCACACTCTACCATGTCAGCGACATCCCCGCCACCACCCACGCCGTCTCGGTACCGTACGATTCGGGGTCGAAACGTGCCTGCGTCGCGACGGTACGTGCCGCAAGAGTTGGTTGACGCCTCGCAGTCGAGGGCTCCGGCAGCCACGTTGGCCTCGGCCTCGGCGGCGGCGGCCGGCCAGCCTAGCAGCCTGGCGCCGAGGGTCGCGCGCACGTTGCGCGCTGGCGAGTCGGTGCAGCGAGACGCAGCGGCCGAGAAGCTGCTGGCGGAACAGAAGCGGAAGGACCTTGAGCGACTGCAGCTGCAGCTGGAGAGTCACCAGCCAAGCCATCCGCCACCCCCCAAGACGTCGGCCTTTGACAGGTTTTCGTTTTTGCCGCGACGGCGCGGCCGACAGGTGGCTGCGCCCGATGCGCGAGACGCGTGCGAGAGCGGCCTGTCGCCGGCCGCGGCCGCGCCCAACAAGCCGACTTCTTCTCGCGGGGACGTTGGCCAGAAGAGCGCCCCTGGCAGCAGTCGGGTAGGTTCACCCCAGTGCTCATGTTCTCTGCCCCCTGGCCTCCTTCTCACACCAACGGCATCCAGGAAGTGGTCGTTCGCTTCAAGCAGTTTTCGTCCAGGATGGCCGTCCACTCGGACACCACGGCCGCCGACCTGCTGTCCGCCTGTGCCGGCCTCTATCCGGGCGATGTGAGTCCCGACAGCAGCACGCTCGTGGAAAACTATGCGCGTCTTGGACTCGAGCGGCAGCTGCGGCGATATGAATGCATCCGCAACGTCATGGACTCGTGGGATCGCGACGCCGACAACGTGCTGACGGTCGGCGCGACCAACGCTCGGGGTGGCACGCGCAGCAGCAGCATGGCGGAATCCGCCGATCTGAGCCTCTCGTCTGTGTCGCGTGACCGACACACTCCCCCGGCCGGCATTTCCTTTATCCATATGTACCACTCGCAGAAGCCGGGCCGCTGGAGCAAACGCTACATCTCGCTGGTGCCCGAGACGGGGCAGCTGGTGGCCTCGAAAAAGGCCGACGCCGGCAAGTTGGCCACGCTGGTGGCCAGCGATCATGGCATCAGCAGTAGCGGCAGCAGCGACGTCTACAGCCTCTGCCACCTCTCCGACTACGACGTGTACTGTCCGAGCGAGGCCGAGATGCGTCGACACCTCAAGCCGCCCAAGATGTACTGCTTTGCCGTCAAGAGTCAGCAGCGCACCACCGTCTTTCTCAACACGGAAAACTACGTCCATTTCTTCTGTGTCGACGACCCGGCCCAGGCCCGCCGGTTTTACGGCCACGCCTTTGCCTGGCGCAGCTGGTATCTGGTCCACCGACAGCTGTCTCTGTATGCGACGCCGCCGGACAAGAGCCGGACGCAGCCACGACAGGAGCCGCTCGTCGGCAGTGTCGACCAACAGGGCACCTTTGCTACCGGCAGTCTCCTGGGCGCTGCTTACGAACAGCGCAAACTCGCCGAGGCGGCCCGAGCGAGCGAGGCTGAGGTCCAAGCCTCCGATGTGCAGGGCCTGTCCTTTGCCGACGGCTCCCTTCTGGCTAGCGGCCACGTTGCTCCGTCTTCCGGCAGTCGTGGACGCCGGCCGACAAGGCCGACCTCGTCCTCCGGCACCGTGCCCGCAATGGTCGGACGCAGCCTCTCCACCGCCGTGCGCCACGGCCATCTACCGAGTGTCGACCACGAGACCGCAGCCGCCTACACGTCGTCTGGCCCGCGCACGGCCTCGTTGCGGCGGCCTGCGCCCCTCGTCGACCTCACCCCCAAGTTCCAAGAAGCACCGCAGTGGTCCACCGAGCGGCGGGGCCATGGCGTGCGCGCGCCTCCTGGCACGGCGCACCTGGTCGACCTGGTCACCCAGGCAAACAGCGAAGAGCCACTGCAGTCGGACACCGTCCTCCTCCGGCGGGACGAGGCGCCGGCTCCGCCGCCCTCGCGCCACGGGACACTTCGCGCTAAGACCATGACGTCGGCGTCGGCGGCGACGGCCTCCAGCTTCACGCGCAGCCATCACACCGTCCACCACGCATCGCGGCCGCCTCTCCCCCCGCTACCTACGGCCCCGCCCGTGAGTCGCGATAGCGATAGGTCTGTGCGATCATTAGGGAACGGTTAGTGGTATTTATGTTGGACATACTTTTTTTTTTCTAGTTTCGGTCTGGGTCAACGGGTTTGGGCAAAAGGAAGAAAGCAAAAAAATGCAGCGCTGTGCTTTTCGGATGTTCTATCCTACGCTTTCCCGTGCCAAACAACACGACCGGTCCGGGCCCTTACTTGCTGCGCTTGTAGATCTTGGACAGGAACGCCTCGAACACGTCCCGCTTCATGCCCTTGGTCTCGTCCACCTGGGCGATCCGGGTGCGGATCGCGGTGACGCGTTCCTCCTCGTAGGCCTTGTACAGCTCCTCCAGCGCCAGCTCGTCGTACAGCTTCTTGACGGCGGCCTCGTTCGTCTTGTCCTTGCGGCCGTAGTTCGCCTCCAGCACGGCACGCTGCTCAGGCGTCGCCAGGGCGAGGGCCTGGTTGACCAGCCACGAGCACTTGTTGTCCAGGATGTCGGTGCCGATCTTTCCAATGTGTTCGGGCAGGCCAAAGTTGTCGAGGTAGTCGTCCTGCACCTGGAAGTACTCGCCCATCGGAATCAGGATGCTCTCGGCCGTCTTGAGGTTCTCGGGCGTTCCCAGCTCCAGCATGTGCAGTGCCAGTGCCACGGGCAGGTAGAAAGAGTAGTAGGCCGTCTTGTAGATGACAATGAAGCTGTACTTTTCTAGGCTGAAGTTGTCCAGGTTGACCTTGTCCTCGGGTGCCGTCAGCAGGTCCGTCAGCTGCCCAATCTCGGTCTGGAAGGTGACCTCGTGGAAGAGCTCAATCAGATCGACATAGGCCGGGTGCGAGCGGAAGTGTTCGCGCAGCAGCGTGTAGATGGCCGACTCGAGCATGAACGCGTCGTTGATGGCCACCATGCCCACGCCCTCCTGCCGGTACCAGCACGGCTTGCCGCGGCGCGTGATGCTGCCGTCCATAATGTCGTCCGAGACGAGGAAAAACGCCTGCAGCAACTCCGTCAGCCAGCCCAGCGTGGCCGCCTGGAAGTACTCCGTCTCCGTCAGGGGTCGGCCCAGCAGCACCGACACCGAGTCCGGCACCGACATGCCGCGGTTGCATTTTCCGCCGAGAGGGTTCGTCTCGAGACTCTGGGCACATTCGTCAGAGCCGAACGGAACGGCGAGAGAGACGCATGCAGCCCAGAACGTGGACTCACCCTCTTATACCATTGCAGGTACTCTTCCGGCAGCTTGTACTTTTTAGCGTGGGCGAGCAATGTCTCCTCCAGCTTGGGGTAGACCGCCTCAAACTCGGCCAGAGTCGTTTTCTGAGCCATTGCGAATCGAATGCAAACTGTGCTGACTTTTCCGTGGGAGCGGGTATCTGTCAATGGATCAACATCAATGGGACAGCGTCAATGGGACAAAGTCGATTGGGGCCCGCCAACAGGGGAAATTAATAGTCGCCGTTATTAGACGGCGGGGTGTTGGGGCGGTGAGTCGAAAGAAGGAAGGTGGGGCAAAGGCAGAAACAGCCGAGACGCGGGCTGGAGGAGACGGCGCTCAATTATGCATGGGCAAATCGAAGGACCCGATTAGGCACTTCGAGCCACGGTGCAGAACGCGTCGACCGCGCTGCTTTCTCCCTCCCTGTCCGCCACGCATACCCTCAACGACGACCAACGCCGCGCTTCACGCGCCACCCGCCGCGCCCATGGCTCTTACCAGCCAGGAGACGTTGCAGCTGCGCTCCGCTCTTCAGGATGCGGTGGTGAAGTGCTCGGAGCGCTGCCTGTATCAGTCGGCCAAATGGTGCGTGTCAGCTCCTGTCCTGCCAGCGTTCTGCTGACACGTCAAGGGCCGCCGAGCTGCTCAACTCCATCTCGTCTCCGGCTACCGAGGCGAGCGATCTTGAGACGCCGCCTGCCCTGCTGGTCACCCAAAATGTCGATCCCGTCGAAGCGCGCCTCGAGGCCGCCGAGTTCAGCAGATACCTCCTAGCCAAGTCCTTTTTCGACTGCCGCGAATACGACCGGTGCGCCGCCGTCTTCCTGCCCGACTCGCTTCTGTCCGGCGTCCTCGCCGCCTTCCGCCAAGACCGCCCCGACCTGTTCCCCGACGAGCCACCGGCAGCCTCGGCGGAGGAGCTGCCTGAGCGGAACGCCCGCGCGGCACAGCAGCGGGACGGCAAGAGCCGGTCGTCCTTTGCCCGCCGCCGATCAGCAGGGACGGCCTCGGAAGAGCAGACCAGAGGCGGGGAGCAAGCCGATAGTCGGACGGCCGAGCCCGGACGCGCGCTGCCCGAGCTCAGCCAGAAGAGCCTTTTTCTGGCGCTGTACGCGAAGCTGATCTCGGGCGAGAAAAAGAAGGACGAGGAGGTGGAAATGGTCATGGGCCCGCACGACACGGGCGACACGCTCAACCGACAGCTGCAGGTCATCGGCGCCTACCTGCAGACCTGGTTCGAGCAGCATTCGGACGACGAGGACGAGCGGGTCGTCAGCCAAGGCTGGCTGGAGTATCTGTACGGCATGGTGTTGGCCAAGGAGAAAAATGAGAAGGAAGCGATGGACTGGTTCATCCGCAGCGTACACCGCTTTCCGATGAACTGGGGGTGTTGGCTGGAGATGACGATGCTCATCTCCCGCGTCGACGAGGTTTGTTTCCCCTACGTTGGATGTCACGCCTGCACGACTCCCTCTGACACGGCCAGCTCAACAGGATTGCACCGCTGCTGCCGCAGAACATTGTGTCTTTCATGTTCCACCTGCACGCCTCGCTCGAGCTGTACCAGCAGGGCCATAACCTGACCACGTCGCTGGAGCAACTGCTCTCCATCTTCCCCAACTCGTCTTTTCTGCTCACGTGCAACGCCCTGCTGGCCTACCACAGCAAGGACCTGATCGCGGCCGAGCAGCGCTTCAGCACTCTGCTCGCACAACACCCACACCGTCTAGACTCGCTGGACCACTACTCCAACATCCTGTATGTGCTCAACTTGCGGCCCAAGCTGGCCTTTCTCGCCCATCTCTGCTCCAGCCTCGACAAGTTTCGGCCCGAGACATGCGTCGTCATCGGCAACTACTATTCCCTGATGTCGTCGCATGAGAGGGCCGTGCAATACTTCCGCCGCGCCCTCGCCCTGGACCGCTCCTGTCTCTCGGCCTGGACGCTGATGGGCCACGAGTTCGTCGAGCTGAAGAACACACACGCCGCCATCGAGTCCTACCGCCGTGCCGTTGACGTCAACCGCCGCGACTACCGCGCCTGGTACGGCCTCGGCCAGACCTACGAAGTGCTCGAGCTGCACACCTACGCACTCTGGTACTACAAAAAGGCTGCCGGCCTGCGGCCGTGGGACGGGAAGATGTGGATGGCGGTGGGCTCCTGTCTGCAAAAGATGGGGCGTGAGCGCGACGGCATCAAGGCGCTCAAGCGCGCCCTGCTGGCCGACGCCAACTACGACTCAGCCGGCGGCAGCTTCGGTAGCAACGGCGGGTCGCACGGCCTGTCTGGCCACCTGGACCCAGAGGTACTGCTGCAGATCGCCATGATGTACGGCCAGCTTGGCGACAAGGCCGAGGCCAAGGCCTACATGGAGCTCTGCATGGCCCAGGAGGACGGCGAGCAGGACGTCGGCTTGGGCGAGTCCGCGGTCCTGCATCGTGAGTCCATGGGGGCGACACGGGACGACGACGAGCACGACGGTGAGGGCGGCGGCACCGGCGAGGGCACCGGCGTCACCCCGGCCACCAGCAAGGCGCGGCTGTGGCTGGCGCAGCATGCGCTGAATACTGGCGAATATCAGACAGCCTGCCGTCTGGCCCAGGAACTGTGCCAGGACGGCGTGGAGGTGGAGGAGGCCAAGTCTCTTCTGAAGGATGCCCGCGGCGCTCTCGAGAAGCAAAAACCTAGGATGAGTGCCGGCTAGAGTTGCGTGCGACGGTTTCCGCCATTGTAGTTATGATTATGTAAGCGAGCAATAGGTATTAAATGTTCCTGGAACGAGATAGGAAAGAGGAGGATGTGGATCCCCCGTCTTTATTCTACCGGGTACAAAACGAAGGCGAGAAAAGAAGAAAGCTAAAATACAGAGCACAAGGCACAGGGCACAAGACCTAGGATATTTGTAGGACCATGGGCCCAGCAACAATTATGTCGTCCGTGATCTTCTTGTCCGTCGGTGTCTCCGTGACGAGGTTTACATAGACGATGCCGGCAATCTCATCCAGTCCGGGAATCGTGCAGCCCTCGCCGGCCGTAAAGGCCGTGAAGGCCGTGCCGCTAAGGAAGTTGCCGTTGGTGAAGGCGCAGAACTGAGCCTGGGCCTGGGCTGATGACTCGACGTTGATCGTCTCGCCGGCAGCAGCAACGGCCTGTGCGGTGCCCGCCATGGAAAGGGTTGGGAACGGCGTGATGGCCAGGTTCGATCCGGCCGGGCAGGACGCAATAAAGGCAGACGCCAGCGAGAACACTTGTGTTGGGGACAGTGCCGTGTCAAAGGCGCCTGGCGCGGCCGCGGCGGCTGAGGCGACACGCACAAAGGTCTGGTGGCGTGCCTCGACCGTCAGGATCGACGCCGCCGTGCTGAGGATAGACGCGGTCGAGACCAGAGGAGCCGCGCCCAGGTACGCCGACACCCCGACGTTCTCCAGCACGCCGGCCGTCGCCACCATGGACGCGGCGTCTGTAAAGTTGAAGCTGTATGTGCACGGCTGTACCGGCTGCACGCCGTTCTGTGCAATGGACGACTGCAGCAGTGTGACGTGCGTCGCTTCGCTGGCGCCGACGCCGATGAGATCGGTGACCTCCTGCTGGGTCAGGCCTAGTGCAAGGAAGTCGGACTCTGGAAAGAGCGCAAAGCCCTGCTGGTAAAACGACGTTTCCAGCCACTCGAGCGTCAGGGCGCTGCGGCAGAGTTAGCTGCGGCACGCAACGGGAACGGTGTGGCTCAGTGCTCACAACTGCAGAATATCAAGGTCGGTGAGGCCGGACGCCGCCGCCGCCGCGTTTTGCCGTTTGCTGTACTCGTAAAACTTCATTTGCTCCGCGTTGAACTTTGGCAGCGCCGGTAGTGCCGAGGCAGTGGCAGCAAGGGCCGCCAGAATGGCGGTCATCTTGGATAGAGACGGCATGATGATTGGTATTTTTGTTGTGAAAAAATGGCTGTCGTGCGAAGGAGAATATCGAGGCCAGCCTGGATGCTTGAAAGATTGAGAAAACGATATATTACAGTATTAGAAAGAGAGAAACTGCTGCCGTTTCCAGACGCGAGCAAAATAAATAGACCCGAAAAAGCAGACCGGTGCTTGGGTAGAAAAAGAATCAAAGAAGGTGCCGACAGAGGTGTTCCAAACACAAAAGAGGACGAGCAGCAATGTACTTATACGCAAGATAGGAAGAGAAGAAATGAGTGGGAACGGGGACTAGGAGCTCTAGCTCTCGGCAGAGCCAAACCGGAAGCAGCAGCAAGCAACGATGCCGTTGTTCCCATTAGCCGTACAGGGGAAAGGATACAACGGAGTCAATCCAGCGGCTACTTTACGTTCCGAGTAAGTCTAAAGCTAAACGGAAGCGGGTCTGGTAGAAAAAGTGCGCACTTGACGCTATGGGCCACGAGGTATGTACTCCGTAGATGAGCTTCTGCTTCTGCTTCTGCCTGGGGTTTTGGTGAGATCGTTTCGAGAAATTACAGCAGTTTGTCGCCATGCATCGCAAACAACTGAACCGCAAGACATATTACTCCGTACAGCCTCGCTTAAAAGGTGTTATTCGACACGATGATCGGACCAGCTCATGTTGTTGCTGCCTTCAACAAGGCCCCGTCCTGTGCCAGTACGCCAGATCTGAGCGCCACGCCAAGATCGCAAGCACGCACCCATCCCATCCGTCTCTCGCTGCAAGGGGGTCGGTGGCTGCGCTTGGACTGCTAAACTCCGTACTGTCTCACGTTGGTTTCGCGCTTTGGACCTGTCAAACCGCCCGGCGGCCGGACCCAGTTTTTAGGGTCAACTAATTGTACTCGTATTAGCATCGGATGTGGCGTGGAATGGCCCCCGAACACTTTACCTGCTCAAAATTCGTCCCGTCTTAGGACATTCCCATCGGAACCAACAAGATCCTGGACCATGGGTAATGTTCACGTGTGGCATCGCCGCGCAAGCTGTGGCTTCTCTGGTCGCGTCGTTGCACTATGTGTAGAGGGGACAATCCGCGCATAAGGTGTTTCTTGAATTGACTTGCCTCGCTCTTGCTTTTCCAACTTGATATCCTCTTATGCCCAACTAGTTCTGCACGTCTCTGCTAAACGTCTAAACCTTCTCCATCTACGCTGCCGTTCTGCGACCACGTCTCTTTGATCTGCTAATCTAGCCAACTTGAACCAAAAATATGGCCACAGCCCTCCTTCCAGCGACGGGGCGATTACAACGCGAATGGGTTGAGTGACCGGATCGTCAAGCACCTGTGGGCAACGTTAGTACAGTCTCCTAGATAAAAGTCCACCCATCACGTCACTTACGGGGGGCTCTTGCTGAGGTCCGTCTTCAAAATCACCGGCACACGGGTCATCTCTGTCACGTCTTGAATGTACTCGCCGCCCTCCTCGCGAAGCTTGAACAGCTTCAGGTACTTCTCCTTGTTCGTCAAACGCCCCTCTGCTGTTTCCGCAGCGGGTGCCTTGGAGTCCGACCGTGCAAGGTGCAACGGCGCCGCATCCCCGCCGCCCTCCAGGTGAGATGGCGAGCCTGGCACGCTCTGTGTCGGCCGCTCCGCCAGAGAAGCGCCAGCCATGGCCTCCGTGATATCCGAGCCATTGTCGTCGTCATCGTCGAACAGGGCATCCGTATCGTCCGTCGAAATCGTCCCCGTGTCGATCTGCTTCCGCGCTGCTTCCTCCCGCTCCCTCCGCTGTCGCTCGGCTTCCTCGTGCTGTCTGGCCGCCGCCGCCGCGTTTGACACCCTCATGGACGCGGCCGCCTTGGGCCGCTCGTCCTCGGGCACATAAGCCGAGCTGGGCACGCCCTTCTCCCAGTACAATTCCAGCACGCGTTTCTCTTTCCGGAACTCGGCCTTCTTCAGCGGCAGCTGGTCGCAGTGCACACGCTTTTCAAAGCCCCATTCCGGAATCAAGACGTCAAAGGCTGACTCGTAGACGCATACAACCACGCCCTCGCTCACGAGGTCACCGTTGGCCTCAAGCCGCTTCTTGTCCATCTTGCGGCAGGACTCAATGTGCACACTTTGGTCCTGCGCATTCTGGGCCGAATCTTTCTTCGTGTTGCACAGCTCAATCGTCTTGGCCAGGCTGTCCAGGTCCTCCGTGTACTCAACACTGCCGTCCGAGAGGATCGACTCCAGCTGCCGGTGCACAAGGATATCCGTGTACCTGCGCGTTGGGCTTGTAAAGTGCGTGTACAGCGGCACGTTGAGCGCATAGTGCGGCCAGAGATGCTTCGCCGTCTTGCCCGCAACAAAGTACTTGGCTCGCTGCATCGCCTTGACCAGCAGTGTCTCCATACCCTTTCGGACATCAGAGTTGTCCACCTTAAACAGGCTGTTCTGAAGCGTGCCGCTGCTGGTCGAGTCCATTTCGTAGCCCAGAGCCGTCATCCGCTCGACGATGGTTTGCAGCCGGCGCGGGTTGGGTGCAGCTTGTCTGCGAAGCACAGCCTTCTCCGGCAGAGCCTGGACCAGCCGCTGCGCCACATAAGCGTTGGCTTTGTGCATAAGCTCCTCGACCAGTTCGATGGCAGGCGTCGTGTCAAAAATGTTGTGCTCAATAGGAATGTTCTCATCGTCGAGCTGCTGAAAAAGCCGGAGGGGTGCGATCGGCTCGCCAGCGGCACCAAGTCGGGATTCACGGAACTTCTGTGTGACAAACTGATCACGCGGTTAGCAAAGAAATAATACAGGGGAGGGCAACATACGCTCAAGATGTGAATATCCTTGGCAGAAACAGCATCGTGCGTGAAGTCTTCCGCGTTGGCCAAAGCATCATTGATGTTATCCAGAGTCACTTTTCCGGCGCTCCGTATAATGCTCTTTCCGACCCAGATGTCCTCCTCGGCAACAGTAAAGTTGTGCCGGTTGATCTGGAAGACAACGCTCACTGCCAGACGATCCTCGTCGGGGACAAGCGAGCAAAAGCCAGCCGACAGCTTCGGTGGAAGCAGAGCGCAGGTCCGGTTCAGCAGATGAACGGCAGTTCCGCGCTTCTTGGCTTCCCTGTCCACCAGCGAGTTGGGCTTGACGAAATGGGCAACATCCGGAACGTGAATGCCGATTTCTACTTTCTCGCCAGCGCCAGAGGTCACATGCACAGCATTCCCCAGCTCAGCAGAACCATCGAGGTCGATGGTGAACACCTTCTCGTTCCGGAAATCACGGCGTGCTTCAACGGCAGCCGCTTCTTCCTTCTCGATCGTCCAGTCCTGGGGCGTGACGTTGCGGAGGACGGCATCAGAGAACTCGTTCGGCCCAAAATTGTTGTCACGCAAAAGAGCATCAGTCTCGACCTGAAGATCGCCCATCTGTCCGAGTTGCTCTACAAGCGTGCCAAAGGGGTGAAGTGACGTAATCGGCCACCTCTTGATGCAAGCCACAAATATGCGGTCCGCATACTCCTGGTGCCTTTCGACAAAATCGCGGGGCGCTTGCTCGGTAGGGATGGCGATCAGTGGCACGCGCTTGTCCGTCGGCTTGAACCACACGATCTTGGGTTTGTCCTGGTGCCGGTCATGATGGCGTCCGGAGCCATTTCCGTCTCTCGCAGCACGCTCAGCTTCCTGTTTCTCCTTGGTGGCTTGGCTGCTGGGTCGCAGAAGGCCAAGCGTGCCCGAAAACATCTGTCCGGCCACACGCTCGACCACCGCCACGACATGTCCGGCATACAGCGGTTTCTGCTCATCGTTGATTTCCTCCTCTTCGACGAGAAGCAGGCTCTGGCCCTCAACTTCCACGTCGTCGTTCTTCTTCTGCGTGGGGCGTTGCCGAAGACTGCCACGACGGCGAATGCCGCCTTCATTGTTGCCATTGTCCTCGCTGTTGCCGTTGCCCTGTCCCTGCGCATTCCCAGAGCCAGAGCGCGTGTCGGTGATATCCTTGCGCTTCTTCTTCTCTTCCTTCTCCCGCTTCTGGGACCAGACCTCGTCCACATCCAATAGCTCGATCGCTACCAGGTCACCTTCCAAAGCCCGGTTGCGATCCTTGCTGCCGCAAATGAAAATGTCGGCATCAAGTAGGCCATCCTGCGTCGTGACATAGGCGTCACTACGGTTTTTCTTGTTCACGCGAAGGACACCAGAAACCAGCTGGCCGTCGCCAAGGAGAGCAGGGAGCGTCGCTTGCGGCAGGTACGGAGTGAAGAGCGTTTTCCGCTGCTGCTGTTGTTGTTGCTGAGGTTGCAGCTGGGCCGCGTGCTGGCTTCCCTGAAGGCCAACAAAACCTTGGTTGTTCATCTGGGCCGCCTGCAGCGCCTGAAGCTGGTTGATTTGTACAGCGCTCAGCTGTTGCCCTGGATAGACTCCAGGAATGATCATTTGACCGGGAATCTGCATCAGCTGTGGCTGAGGAGCATATTGGAAAGCCCCAATAGAACCGATCGACTGGCCACCCATTGAGCCACGGGAACGGTGGCCTGGCTGGAAACCGCCTTGCTGTTGCTGTTGCTGTTGTGGCTGCTGCTGCTGCTGCTGCTGAGGGATGCCAGCATTGTCCTGGCTCTGTCCAGGGTTCCTCCAGTTTCCGTCAAAATTGCGCGAGGAGGTGCGTGCGTGACCGCCACCCCGCCGCTGAAAGTCGTGGGTGACACCTTGGCTAGGATCGGCTTGAAAGCTCCCCATACCGCCCCGACCCATACCGCCGCCACGACCGACAGCCATACTCTGGCTTCGGCCATGTCCCGAGCCGCGCCCACGACCAGGCATTGTATTGGTAGGAGCGGGTTGGTTGTCGGAAACTGAGAGCGGTGCCGGTGCAGGAGCAGCCTTGATGTCATCACCGGCTTTCTCGCCCACGGCAGCACCCGGAGCCGGGAATTGGAAGCCAGAAGTAGTGCGCTTCTGCTGCGCAATCTCAGCCGCCTTCTTCGCGTCGGCCAGAGCTAAAGAATGTCGTCGCTGGTGACCGCCGCCAGGCCCACCACCACCGCGGCCGCCACGGCTCGCGCCGCCCTCTCTATTGAAGTTGTTGGGGGGGTTTTCAAAGCTGCCAAAAGCCGATCCGGAGGCTCCCGAGGACGGGGCGGGAGGAGGCCCCATGCCCATATTCGGCAGCGCAGACTGGTTGCGGCGATGTGCCAGAGGCTGGGTAGGCAATGCCATGGAAACACCTTGCTGTGGTAGCTGAGCCGGAAACTGGAAGCCGGCCTGGGGAGAGATGTTGTTCATCGAAGGCTGCAAATGACTGAATGCGCCTCCCGATCCGAGGCTCTGATTGGGGGGGAGCATGCCCATGTTGACATACTGCTGGTGGGTAGCTTGAATCTGTTGTTGCTGCTGCTGTAAAATCTCAATCTGCTGCTGGATAGCAAGCTGATCCACTGGAGGATAAGGCAATTTGTCAATTTCGTGGACACGAGACAACCGAGCGTCAAAGCGTCAAAGGAGGAAACCCGTGCGAGACGGGAAGCAAAACAAAGCTCCGTTCGCAATCCGGCATAGAAAAAGGTCTGGGAATGCGGGAGAAAGATGGACTTACTGTTAGTATTGGAGAACATGCTCATGAGTGGGGTGAGCTCCGAGGGGCTTCGTCGATGGGCAATATGAAGACGACGGCCGGCTGGTCCGGGGACGCCTCCTGAGGCGGGCTTCTGCTGTTGTTCCATGACGGCCCGTGAATTGGTAGCAGTGAAAATTCAGATTCAGCTGGCGGTATGGCGGATCAGGGTGGAACAGCTTGTCGCTGGAGGTATAGGATGAAAGCTAGGGGCTTATCCTGGGCTATAAGACTTGTTTTGGTTTTTTTTTCTGGTATTTTCGCTTTTTCCTTTTTTTTACCCCGTTTGGGACGTATTTTGTCGCTAGTAGACGTATCTGGCAGCTAAATTTGCCGGTGGCCAAGGAATATGGCGGTTCAACGAAAGGAGGGAATGTTGAAGATGAAAGCGTCGGGCTGTCTCAGCCAGAGAACTTAGGAGGCGACGGTAGGTCCCCAGCTTCTGGGTCTCTAGAGAGGCGGGTGCTCGGGGGAGTGGATAGACAGAGAATCCAAGGCAGAGAAAGAGAGAGACGAAGTTGAAGGAATGGAGAGGTAGATAAGGAGAGAGATGTTTGGCGGAAGGGAAAGACACAGGGGAAGGGGGGGAAAGAGAGAAAATGGTGATGGAGGGTCGAAGGTGTCGTTGCCCCCAGCTCCCAGGTGGGGATTTGTTGGCCTGTTCTCCGGTTGGGCGCCGCACGAAGGCAGAAACGAGGTGCTCCACAATGATTGTCATAGCTGCGGCAGCAGCCCCCCTTTCCACCGCCCGGCAGAATGCTAGCGGAATTATTATCTGTTCTCCCTGCTTGATAGCTCACCTTTCACCCTAAGAAACATGGAGGCTGGGTTTCGAAGTCGCGTCGTTTCAGCAACACCGCCAACTAGCACCCACCTCTGGCAAGCGACGGGTGCGCCTACCATGCTATAGACCGTTTCGTGATTCATCTTTCAAACACCCGCGCACCGCTGCGTAATTGGCCGTCGCTCTTTTCGTCATGGCCAACACCACCCCATCTCGGCCGGAGAGGGCCTCACCGGCCGCTGTTCGCGGGCAGAGACTTACGTTCTCGGCTGCCTCCGATGTGCCCGACTATTTGTCTGACGCCCGCAACTCGCCAGAGGCCCATCGCCGCCACTTTCAAGATGCGCAGAAGGAGCATCAGCGAGTCCTCGAAACGGCTCTTCACGTGTACGAGTTGCACCAACTTGCTGAAGCGAACCGCCAGATTGAAGAGGAGGAATTAAGGCGGTTGCAACGGGTGGCCGAGGAAGAGAGGCGAATTGAAAAGGAGCGGCAAGCAAAGATCAAACAGCTCGAAGATGAAGCCCGCCTGGCCGCGCAGAAAGAGGCGCCTCTTCCGAAACCAGTTGTCCCAGTGCCGCCACCACCAGTAGCCACCCCAGCTGTAGCCCCGACCGCTGTCGCTGCTCCGGCTCCGACGCTGGTCAGGACTCAAGACGCCCCATTGAGCGTTGCGCACGCTTCTTTGCCGATCGACAAGCCACAGCAGAATATACCTGCTAAGCCTATGGCCACCAACCCATTCGGAGCTACTCGGCCAAGCGAACAACCGAAGGCGGTCTCGCAGTCTCCCCTATCACCCTCTCACTCTGTGAAACCGCTCCAGCCGGTGGCTAATGGTCCACCTGTCGCCGAAAAGACTAGCACGCCTACCGCTCTCGACAAGCCTCCGGCGCCTACACCAGAGACCACCATAGTCGACCGTCACATCCAAATTCATAGGAATCTGAAGGATCTCCGCAAGTTTGTTTCAGAGCAAACAAAGTCGAATACCATATTGAAGCAGCGGATGGGCGACATGAGAAGAGACATTAGAAAATCGTTGGGCCAACTTACCAGCGGTGGCCTGAGGGAGAACAAGATACCTGTAAGATTTTCGACTACACGAATCCACCGTTGCAGATTGATTATTAACTGTTGCTAGATCGCAAGGCTTTTGGCAGTTCTGCGCGCCGGCCTCACGGAAGTGCCAAGCGAACTATTAGACCCGAATGCGTTTCTCCTGGAGCCGATGAACACCCCCGTCGAAGGCGCAGCGCACAACGAGCCGCAACTTCCGTCATTGTTTTTGTACCTTTTGAATATTATGGCCAAAGCGGCTATAGCACAGTTCATCAACGAGTCGGGCGCGGATACCCGAACGGCTGAGGCTATTGGCCAAGCTGTTGTCAAGGTGTACTCGGAGAACGAATTCCTCTGGCGTGGCAAGCCGATGATTGACATGCTCATTGCCAAATACCGGATTGTGTGTCCAGTCCTGTTTGGCTTTCGCGGAAATGACCGAACCGAACACGGTCGGCTCGCAGTTGGCTGGAAGAAAGAGAACGGACGATGGATCACCGAACAGTATCACTTGGACCGCATGACAGGTCTTGGCGCTGGGTTTGCGGCTTTGACCTTGCGGGACTTCTCCCGAGTTAAACGGCCGAATCCGTGGCCTCCGTCGGTCTACTGGACGGCATTGGCCAAGATCGTCAACACAGCGCCTCAGGATATGTCTGAGACACAGTGCTACGTTCTCAAGGCAATGATCGCAAACAATGAGGCCAGGTTCATGACCTTTTATGGTAACGCTGCGATTGCCGCCTTACGATGCGCCTTGGTGGACTACCCAGCGCGTGTTACCAAACCAACGAGTGGCACGGAGACTCTCAAGGTTCTGGCAAAGTCGATTGCCATGAAGACAGGCTTGGACCTAGAAAGAATATAGAGGCACGGGGAGACGGTCGGCGAGCGAAGCTCTTGTAATTCCATGGCTATGGGGATCAAGACGGAACCGAGCATCAGGGTGGGCGTTCATCTAGGCAGACTCTTTAGATCCATTTGAGGGCAGCGGTGTGCTTCAGGCCCAGGATATAGCACTGAAGTCTCCTTCCAACTTCAGGCACGGTTGGCATTCTCATGTATCTATCGCACTATACAACAGCATTGTAACGTATGAGACCCCGATTATCAGAAAGCAGTCCATTGCTAAGGACAAAAACCGATCGCTGCACTTCTATGTAGGTATTGTAGCCAAAATCAAAGAACCAGGACTAAGACAAGGAGAGCAATCAGAACAATTATCAAGACGCCGATGCAACAACTACTCCACCTGTCTTCGTTTCTCTGTATGACGTGTTCCAGTTTCTTCATGCCCGTCTGAAGCCGGCCACCGACGCGGTCCGCCATATTGTCCGCCACCTCGAGCATCTCCCGTTGCTCCTCGAGTTCACGGCCCATATCGTCGGCCTGTCGCCGAAGGTTGCCCACCGTCTGAAAGACGCCATCAAGATGTTGGTCTTGCTCATTAAGCATTTGTACTTGCTGCTCCCGCTCAAATTCAGCGTAGTTGTCATCATCGCGAGGACTAGTACCGTCGTCAGGAAACGCAAACGAGCTCGGATCCGGCAGAGAGTCTCCTTGTGCCCCTCTCTCTATTCGCGATTGCTGTCGCGACTTTGCCAGCTCCTCACGCATGTCCTCTAGCTCGCCTCCCACCTCTTGCAACAGCCTCTGTCGTCGTGCAAGCTCGGTCGTATCGAGTCCATATTGTGTTGGGTCCCCCTCGACAGCTCGAACGGAAGCCTCGAGGTCGGCCATATCTTCGGATAGCGACGCCAGCGCCGCTTCAAGTTCTGAACGCACCGAGGCCAGCTCCGGCGACGACGCCGCGGCCGTCAGAGATAGGATACGCAGATAGGATGCGAACAGCGGTCGCACTGACGTAAGTTGGGAGAGGACATCTCTGTTGCCGCAAAAGAATACAGTCAGCAATCATCGCCTCAGTACAAACTGTAAATGGACGTCGGGGGTCAAGGCGCACTGTTGGACCTGAAGAAAAGGGTCGCCATTATTTGTAGAGGCCATCATTTTGTATTCGGTGATGGAAAACACGTTTCCGAAGTTGTTGCACTCGATGGACAATTCGCGATGAGAGCCATTGTCACCGAGTAGACCCACTATTAGTAAGATGTGTGGGGCAACACAGCTCTCCTATTTCAGTCTAGACTGGCGATTATTACCAGGCTGACACAATCGCGTTGCGAAAAGCAAACCCCCAAAGCGTCGCCTGCCAACTGCGGGATAGCGGTAATACCAGGAGAGTAATTTTTGGCCAAAAGCTCATACGGAGCGCCAAAAATATATAAAAAAAAATAATAAGTTACTTAAAATTAAAAGTAATAATGTGCAACTCCCGGGAGTCGAACCCGGAGCCTACGCATGGGAAGCGTAGATGTTACCGCTACACCAAAGTTGCTACTTGATTCCTTTTTTATAGGCTGCATGGCTATTATAAGGAGACTTAGAGTGTACCCACTTAAGAAAAGTACAACCCCTCATCGAAGCGGAACAGCTTGATTTTAGCCCCTACTTTCTACGCTTCCAAACGCTTCCACGGTCCCCTCACTGCCTCAGCCCTGAAGTCTTTGGATCATGGCGAGTCGAACCGATAAAATCGACAAGATCATTGCGCGTCTGCAAAAGCGTATCGGCGAGGGCCAATACTACGAGGCCCAGCAGCAAACGCGGGTAGTAGCTGCGCGCCACATCAAAGCATCGAACTGGCCCGCAGCCATCGACATCCTGTATGGCGTCGCGCAGTCCCTTCTCAAAGCAGGTCAGGGCGGCAGCGGTGGTGACTTGAGCATCTTCCTGGTCGACGTGTACAGCCAAGCAGAACTCAAGCCCGACGCTACCAGCAAGGGTCGGTTGCTCACATGCCTCCGGTTGTTCGACCGAAATGAGCCGACACGAAAGAAATATATCACTGAGATTATCGCGTATGTGCGGTGCAACGTTATTTATGGGACTGGACGTCCGGCTAACTATGGTCATAAAGCTGGTCCGCGAAATTCGGCGATTACCCTGCCGGAGACCCCGAGCTGCACCATGTTGTCGGGTCTCTCTATGCTGAGGAACACGAGCCATACGAAGCAGAACGCCACCTAGTCACGGGAACGAAAGACTCGCCTCAGGTTCTGGCGCATATGGAATATGAATGGTATAAAGAGTCAGATGCACACACGGCGCCGTTGTATGCGGCCCGGGCTGTTCTGCCGTACCTCTTGATGGCGAATGTGCGCGCTGCCAATCAGTGCTACCTGATCTTTACCACGTCTCTATCCTCCGACAATCCGTCTCTTGTTATCCAAGACGTCAGCAGCGTTAGCGCCGACGCACGCGTCTTTCCCAGCCTACCGCTCCTCAACTTTCTTGGCCTTCTACTTCTAGCTGTACAGAGAGGCAGTCCGGAGCTTTACCGGCAGTTAACCAGCAGATATTCCGAGCAGCTGCGCGAGAACGACTCGTGGGACGAACCACTTGGGTTTATCGCCGAAATGTACTTTGGAATACAGCGGCCGCGCCAGAGCAACCCATTGCTTGACATGATGGGGAACCTATTTGGGGGTGGTGGGGGCGGCGCAGGCAGCAGCGGCAAACGCCCGTCGAACAGGGCATTAGCCAGCAGCGTTGGCGCACCTAGTTCAGAGGGACTGGATTAGCGAGGCGGGAGGAGACACGCGGTTGGCGTATCCTACTGTTGTCGTCGCGCGCAATAGCTCACTCGGGCCTTTGCACATCCTCGGCTTCGTACATCCAGTTGTCCTCTGCTAGTGCAGAAACCTTGGCTCTCAGGCTTGCCCGTATGGCATCCAGCAGCTCTAGTAGAATATAATTGGTTAAACCAGGACTCGGAAAATGAGCAGCATAAGAACTGGTATAATACCTTCTGGGTGCCCTGGGATGCTCGTCCGTTGCTGATGGTACTTGATGGTGTCGGCGAGTCGCTGTCTCTCGCCTTACCAGAACACATGATGTTATTTACTTCGTCCGTGTATCCCGCTCTCAGGGGCTTTTGAGAGACATACGTTCGCTTTCTTGACGCTCGTCAAATGCCATGTCTTTCAGCTCGTCTGGCGTTGGCGATGGTGGATCAATTATCTGAACCTCGCCATTGACGTCACGCGCAATGATCTCAGTGTCGCTTTGTGATTCTGACAGCTTCGACACAAGATTGGGACCAGAGTCCCCATTCGTATTTGGATGGATAGTACCGGCAGATACTATGGTGGCGGGTAGTAATGCGGGTGTGCCTGGCGTCGGCCTGCGCGTCAGATGGCTCTGAAATAGATTGCGACGGAGCTGGGCGGACGCAGAGGCAGAGACAGAGCTTCGGCTGTTTGGAAATGGGTCTGCCCCATTTCTCGACGGCATTGCGCTCCTGCTCTGATATGTAGCGTGTCTGTCTCCCATGGGTCATGCGTGCTTGAAGAAGTTGGCGGGTAGTAATACAGAGAGAAGGGCCAAAAACAATGCAGAAGTTTTGGAACAGTTGAGAGTTTTGAATAGCAAGTATCACTATTATACTTCGTGTTGCAACGGAGGCGTACGAGTACTCATAAACAGCTAAGTTGTGAATCCCCCCAGTGGAGGCGCAGAGTCATGTGATTCTGCGCTTTAGCGGGTGGGTCAAAACACGCCGCGCCGCGCTGTCACGTCCAACGCGTCCCGCCCATTAATTGATTTTGCCTCTGTTTCCCATCCCACATACAGAGCTCTTCCCAGACGTCCGTCTCGCCTTCTGCTCTGACAACTTTTCTGCTTGTCTTGAAGCTTGAGACTCTCGGTCACGATGCCTGCTGCTGTATTGCCTCAGAAACGTGTCTTTGGCGAAGCCTCCAGCACTCGTCGAAATATCGCGCTCTCGCCGACATCGTCCGCCAAAAAGCGTCGCCTCGACCTGCCCTCGTCAACACTCGGAGCACGCTTCCCCAGCTCCCAACGCGGCCGCCTAGGGTCTAGCCAGCAAAAAAGCACCTTCGAATCCGAGGTCCTCGAGAAACTCAGCCAGGACATCTCCGACCTGAAGCAGAACAACAGCGAAAAGGACCAGTCATGGGACCGTCCTCCCGTTCCAGAGTCATTTAGCCCGCATCGGGAGAGTTTGATCTTCCAGCAGATTGATGCCGAAGAGGGCACTATTCATGGCGGCCGTACAACCGTCAAGCTCTTTGGAGTTACAGAACGCGGTAATTCGGTGGTGCTCCATGTCACAGGTTTCCGACACTATCTCTATGTGGCTGCACCGGCGTCTTTTGCGCCGTCCGACTGCCAGGCATTCCGCACATATCTCGAAACGCAGGTCGGAAGCCACCAGAATCTGATTCACTCGGTCCAGATGACTATGCGCGAGAGCATTCTCGGGTTTCAGAACAATACCCAAAATCCGTTTTTGAAGATCACCGTCACCGATCCGAGGAGCATCAGCAGGGTGCGGTCCTTGATCGAAAAAAGAGGGGCCAACTGGAAGGGCTTATGGGGGCAGAGCGAAAATCAAATCATGACCTACGATAACCTCCAATATGTCATGCGCTTCATGGTGGATTGTGATGTCAGTAATTCCCAACGCCTCCCACCCCGAGGCTTTCGATCTCAGAACCTGGCTTACCTTTTTACGGCAGATTTTTGGCATGTCGTGGGTAGAGGCCCCGATGGGCAAGTATGAACTTGTGCCGGAACAACATCGGCAGTCAAACTGCCAAATCGAAGCCGAAGTCAGTTGTGTCGATCTGATCTCCCATCGGCCGGTGGGAGAATGGTCTCGGATGGCGCCGCTTCGAATATTGTCGTTTGATATTGAATGTGCTGGTCGCAAGGGCATCTTTCCCGAGGCAGACCACGATCCTGTCATCCAAATCGCCAATGTGGTGACGCGATACGGCGAGAAGAAGCCGTTTGTCCGGAACGTGTTCTGCTTGGACAAGACCAGCTCCATTGTGGCAACAGAGATTTTGGAGTTTGAGAAGGAAGAAAAGATGCTCTCGGACTGGCGGAACTTCCTCCTTCGTGTCGATCCGGACATTATCACGGGCTACAACATCAGCAACTTTGATTTCCCGTACCTTCTCGATAGGGCCAAGCACCTCAAAGTGGCGGGCTTCGAATACTGGACTCGTATACCCAGCATTCGATCGCAAGCCAAGGACAACAATCTGTCCAGTAAGCAAATGGGAAATCGCGATACCAAGGCAACGAACGTCAACGGGCGGCTGCAGTTGGATCTTTTGCAACTGATCCAGCGCGATCACCAGCTGCGCAGCTATACACTGAACTCCGTCTGTTCGCATTTCCTAGGGGAGCAGAAGGAGGACGTGCATCACACGATGATCACCGAGTTGTTCAATGGCACACCGGAAAACAGAAGACGACTCGCCCTGTACTGTCTGAAGGACGCCTACCTGCCACAACGACTGATGGACAAGTTATCGTGTCTAGAAAACTATACCGAGATGGCACGAGTAACAGGTGTGCCTTTCAACTTCTTGCTGTCCCGTGGCCAACAGGTCAAGTTTATCAGCCAACTTTTCCGCAAGGCCTTGGAGCAGAAGCTAGTCGTGCCCAACCTCCAACCGCAGGGCACGAGCGAGCAGTATGAGGGCGCCACGGTCATTGAGCCCGTCCGAGGCTTTTACAAAGAGCCAGTGGCGACTCTTGATTTTGCGTCGCTGTACCCAAGCATCATGCAGGCTCACAACCTCTGTTACACGACACTGGTGAACGATGCAGCCATCGAGGCGTTCAAGCTGAAGAAGGATGTGGACTATATCGTAACGCCCAATAAGGACAAGTTCGTGACGACCAAGCAGCGAAAAGGACTTTTGGCACAGATTCTCGAGGAGTTGCTGGCTGCCCGAAAGCAGGCCAAAAGAGATCTCGCGATGGAGACGGACCCATTCAAAAAGGCCGTGTTGAACGGTCGGCAATTGGCGCTGAAGATCAGTGCCAACAGTGTGTACGGACTGACGGGTGCGACGACGGGCAAGCTTCCTTGCCTGGAAATCGCACGGAGTACAACCAGCTACGGACGACAGATGATTGAACAGACGAAGAATGAGGTGGAACAGCGATACAATGTGGCGAATGGGTACTCACACGACGCCCAGGTCGTCTATGGTGACACGGACTCGGTGATGGTGAAGTTCGGCACCAAGGACCTCGCCGAGGCGATGAAGCTAGGGGAGGACGCATCGCAATTTGTGTCGTCCAAGTTTGCCAAGCCCATCAAGCTTGAATTCGAAAAGGTGTACTATCCCTACCTGCTGATCAACAAGAAGCGGTACGCCGGGCTGTACTGGACGAAGCCAGAGAAGTACGACAAGATGGACACCAAGGGCATTGAGACCGTGCGGCGGGACAACTGTCTTCTGGTGCAGACCGTGATCGACAAGGTGTTACGAATGATGTTGGTGGATCAGGATGAGGTCGGCGCGCAAGCGTGAGTGTATTTTTGGCAAGCCAGGCCCGTTTTCTGTCCGGTTGCTGACAGAATACAGATACGTCAAGGATACGATTGCCGACTTGTTGCAAAACAAGGTAGACATGTCGAAGCTGGTGATCACCAAGGCCCTGACCAAAGAGAGCTACACGGCGAAACAGGCGCACGTCGAGCTCGCCGAGCGGATGAAGAAGCGCGACCCTGGGTCCGCTCCCGGCTTGGGCGACCGAGTGGCCTACGTCATGGTTAAGGGCGCGGCGGGATCGAAGAACTTCGAGCGGTCCGAGGATCCGATCTACGTGCTGGAGCACAACGTTCCGATTGACACCAGGTACTACTTGGACAATCAGCTCGCAAAGCCTCTCGGCCGCATTTTTGAGCCGATCCTCGGCGAGACCAAGGCGCGCTCGCTTCTAACAGGAGCCCACACACGTGCGATTTCCGTGGCCGCGCCGACGGTGGGCGGGCTCATGAAGTTTGCCAAGAAGACGCAGACGTGCATGGCGTGCAAGAAGCCACTCACGGGCAAGGGAGAGAGCCAGGGCGCGGTGTGCACGGATGATGCCTCGCGGGTGGGCGAGCTCTATCAGAAGACACTGGACAAAGTGTCGGATCTGGAAGTCCGCTTTGGCCGGCTGTGGACGCAGTGCCAGCGGTGCCAGGGCAGCATGCACTGCGAGGTGATTTGCAGCAGCAAGGACTGCCCCATCTTTTATATGCGCATGAAGGCGAAGAAGGACTTGGAGGATGCGAACAAGGAGTTGACGCGCTTTGACTTTGACGCGGCCGCAACCTAGTAGATGCCGGGCTTTTTTGTGTATGGTTTTTGTGCGTGTGGTCTCGCAGTAGATCCTGGTAGCAAAGGCGGCTTGCATGTGTCGGATCGGCATGTTTGGGGATATCATGTATTATCCTTTGAGTAGCACTAATATGTAGGGCGATGCATTTGTCTGGAATAATTATCTTGAAAGGTACTCTGTACAACCGTTGTGCTCCACCCGTTTCATGCTGGCACGCCGTTGTTCTGTGTCCACTCCGAAATCGGCGCTAGCTGCCCAACGTCCAATTGCGCCAACAGTTTTCCTAAGCGGCTGGAGCCGTGCGTCTGCTCAATTCTCCCCAACGTCATACTATCCCACAAACTCCTCCGCCATGGCCGACATCGACGACAAATCCAAGCAGATGGTCCTGCGCCACATGAATGCAGACCATCGCCAGGATCTGGGCCTCTACCTGCGCCATATCAATGGCCTCTCAGCCGAGCAGCTCGCCGCCGAGGGAGAGCCCGAGATGCTTGACCTTGATCTGCAGACCATCTGGATTCGCACCGCCACGTCCGGCACCGTTCACGCCGTGCCGCTGAAGCCGCCCATGGCATCCTGGGCTGAGCGCCGCACACGTCTCGTGTCTATGGCGCTCGAGGCTCGCACCCAGTTCGGCGTCCCTCTTCCGGAGCACGGCAGTCCAGACGCCGCGCCCGCCGTCCCATCACCTATTCCCTACCAGCCCCCCGCCGGCCTCGACTACTTGGTTCTTGGCGGCGTCGTCCTGTACGCGATCCAGGCCGTCCTCGTTTTCTCGGGTCACGATGATGGCGCCGCCGCCGTGTGGTCCGCGACTCTTTTGGCTCTCGGCGTTCCGCCTCCATCGCTAGCGGCCGGCACTACCGGATGGCTCAGCGAGACGATTGGCGGTGTGAGCGGGTTCCGCCGTGTCGTCCACGCCCTCCTCGTCCCCGTGTTCACCATTCATTTGGCCGAGGTCTGGTGGCTGGACCGTACGCGTCTGGGGCCGCACAACATGCGCCGTGGCAGCCGGGAATGGCTTCTCTGGGTCGTATCCACATTCTGGGAGGGCTTTGGGGCCTTCCGGCGCTTTGATGCAAAGGCGCGGGCGATGGCCACGCAGGCCGGCAACCACTAGTTTAACCACGGGCGATGGACGCATTGTGGAAAGCGGAAGGCTCTACAAGACCTAGACGATACACGTGGCTGCGGTGTTGGGCGCATCTTTTCCGCTTGTCGTAGGTCTAGCGCATACTTCGTAATATGCCGTTTAATATGCTGAGAAGCGAATCCGCATACCAACGACCACACGACTGTGGTAAGAAGTGCCTCGATAGCGGATTGATATCCTCCTCTTAGAAGTGGCACATCTCACCGTCGTATGTGGGAACATGCAATCAAACTTAAACTATTAAGCTTTAGCTTTTGTTCGTATTTCAGTTTCGAAGTGGGACAGCCTCTGTTCTCGTATGGTGGGCCTTAAGGTCAGGGAATCGCTCATTTGAGTCAAGCGTCCCGGCCGTTACAACGTTAAAACGCCTCCTGGGCCATTTCGGGAAATATGCCGCAGTTTAGCCGGTCAGATACGCGTAGCCAAGCTGCCCAGCAGGAGGTCACCCTCCTGCGGCTAGGAGAATAATACGAGTATTACTTGAGTGCAGAGTGTGTTTCCGTTGTCCCGTTGCAGTTGAACGATGTCATGTGGGTCGCGCCTTCCTGCGCTTGAGCCCTTCACCTGCTAGATCGAGCACTTGGAACGCGCCTGGCCTTGGCCCTGATTCTTGGTGCTCCTTTCCTTCCCGCTGGGTAATTTCAGACCTCCATTTCCTCGGACTAGTACCCCCGTTTTTCTTTCAAGCATCACTATCACATTCGTTCTCTACTCCTCGTTGCATCCCGGTCTCTTGCGACATCCTCCGACACTCGCCATTGACCTCTTCTCCAGTCTTTTCCGCGACCTCCTCCCAGCCTGATCTGAAAGCCCCTCGAGCTCCTTCCTCGCGCCTTCTTGTCCTCCTTGTCCCCCCGCTTTGGTCTTGTTCTTCCCCTCGCTCATTTCCACGTCGAACCCTCTTTAAAAGCCAACGCCAGATCTTCAAATCCCACTGGATTCGCGAAACGAGTTTGAAGGGCGTCGCCGGTTCAATGCGTGTAAGAATTATGTGCCTGCGTTGTCTCTGAGAGCTTGGCCTGCCACGTAATCAGGGGCTTTGCTACGTTGAAATCCCGCTGCAAACTCTTTTGTCTGACTGCTTATAGATCACTAAACTACTTTTTGCGCTGGGCGCAGCCCTTGCGGGGGCAGTTCCGTCTCTCGAAGTCAAGGGGAGTCAGTTTATCAACCCGGCCACTGGCGAGCGCTTCCAGATTGTCGGTGTCGCCTACCAGCCTGGCGGCTCGGCCGGGTACAACCCAGCCCTTGGCTACGATCCTCTGAGCAACAGCTCCAAGTGTCTTCGAGATGCCGCCCTCATGCAGATCCTCGGTATCAACGCCATTCGTGTATACAACCTAGACCCAGACCTGAACCATGACGAGTGCGCCAGTATCTTTAATGCTGTGAGTTGGGACAACAAATACACGTCGTGGCTTGTATTGTGACTGACACAGGGAATGCCATAGGCTGGCATGTACATTATGGTTGACGTCAACTCTCCCCTTGTAGGTGAAAGCCTCAACAGTGACGAGCCCTGGACGAGCTACTACGCTGCTTATCTCAACCGAACCTTTGCTGTGGTCGAGGCGTTCCGGCACTATCCCAACACTCTTCTCTTTTTTTCCGGAAATGAGGTTATCAGCGACATCGAAAGCGCCAAGGCCGCCCCTGCGTATATTCGGGCCGTGACCCGTGACATCAAAACCTATATCGCCAAGCACTCCGATCGTTCCATCCCCGTGGGGTACTCGGCTGCAGATGTGCGCTCCGTGCTATTCGATAGCTGGAACTATTTCCAATGTGAAGAATCAGGCGTCGTCAACGATACTAGTCGTGCCGATGTCTTCGCCCTCAACAGTTACAGTTGGTGTGGCGAGAGCAGCTTCAGCACGAGCGGCTACGATACTCTGGTCGAGGGCTTCACAGGCACCTCCATCCCCATCTTCTACTCTGAATACGGCTGCAACGTCCCTTCGCCACGCGTCTTCACTGAAGTCGGCACCATTTACAGCGACGTGATGATGCCGGTTTTCAGTGGTGGTGTCGTTTACGAATATGCCAACGAGGTCTCCAACTTCGGCCTGGTCAATATCAGCGCCGATGGTAGCATTGATATCTTGCAAGACTTCTATACTCTCCAGGCCCAGTACCGCAAGGTCAACTTTACCGCCATCCAATCTACCGCTGCCAACACCACCATAACCAAGCCTCCTGTCTGCAGGCCCAATCTCATTTCGAGTGATGGCTTCGACACTAATTTTACTCTGCCGGTTGTACCTCCCGGTGCCCAGGATATCATTGACAACGGTGTCTCTCCAAAGCCTACCGGCAAGCTTGTCGACATCGCCGACTGGGATGTTAGCTTTACCGTCCGCAATCCAGACGGTTCCCTCTTGACAAATCTTATGGTCAAGCCTGTTTCGGATGACGCTATCAACACTCCAGGGAAAAACACGGCATCCAGCACCATATCCAGCACGTCTTCGTCAACTTCTACGTCAGCATCCTCGATTTCTACATCCTCGTCCCCGGCATCTACCACCAGCGGGGCAGCTGCAGCCGTTGGTGCCAAGGAAAGCGCCGGCGGCGCCCGAGCCATTCCTATGTGGATGTCGGTTATGACGATTGCAATTGGTTTGCCCAATATATGGGCATGGTATGCATGAGACTGTTGTATTGTACGGGATCGAGCCTTGTTATCCATACCCTTTATCATTATCGGGCTTTCATTGTTGTTGGATGCAAGGATAAAAAGTTAAATCGCGAGAGAAATTCTGTTTCGTCGCCGAGATATTTGATTCCCTGAAATGCATCGGTTTAAAGTAACACCACATGGTAAACTTGTCATCCCAACAGATACACAACGCACTTTTGTAGGCACACTTTGCTTACACGCCCTTCGTACAAATATTCTCTTTTCCTTTCTATATAGAAACTCTGATTACCACGAAGAGTATAACACATGAAAATGAGTCCAATGCGAGACTAAGCCTTGAACTCCTCAATGTTTGCTTCCTCCCATTTGCCAGGGACCAGGGCCAGAGGAACAATGCCCGACACGTGCATCTCCGGGCCAAAAATCTTAGCGTTAAGGCCAAGCTCTTGGGTTGCCGCCTTCATGTTCTTGAGGCCTTCCTGGTAGTTGGGGCCTGCACGGCGCACCCAAATTTGAACATTGTGCTCGTTGAGCGCCTTCGCATAGTCCCGCAGAGCCCTGATCACGCCCTTGAAGGTTGACGCCACATTGGTGAAGTTTGCAATGCCGCCACCAATGAACAGGACCTTGCCCTTGGGGTTCAAGGGAGCACGTAGCATCAAATCTAGCACGGTGTGCGCATAGTGATACGTCTGAGACTCGGTCGGTGCGCCCGAATACTCTCCGTAGTTGGCAAGCTCATCGGCGAATCCGGCGGACGCAATGGCATCAGCATACACAACGGAGGCACCACCGCCGGCCACCAGCGTCCAAATCCGGCCATTGGCGTTGAGGACGGTCAGCTTGAGAGAGGCGCCCGTCTTTGCGTCCAGCTCGGCGATGTAGGCCTCCTCCTTAGTCAGCTCGCGGCCGAAAGGAGCCGGAAACCCCATCGGCGGGCCGGCATCAATGCTAACGGAGCCGCCACTCTGCGGAGCGACATTTGTCAGGCCCAACGCGGCAGGCGACCGAGCGATAGCCCACTTCACACCGCACTCGAAGTCGGCAGTCTGGTCCAGCTTGGCGGCAAGGTCGAGGAAGTGAACAGCAGCCGATGTGGCATCGGCATTGGGGATCACCACGAGGGGGTTGATCTCCAGATATGTGAACTGACAGTCGACGTACACTGCGTACAACCGGGTAATGAAGTCGACGAGGACATTATGCAGACCCTCGGGAATGTTCTTCAGGAGAGCCGCGGCAATTTCCGCGTTCGACGGGTACTCGGAAAGATCAACGGGAATCAAAAGCTTCTCGGCCTTTGCGTCGACATCGCCAACGTCAACACCGCCTTCATGTGTAAAGAGGATCCAATCTCCCTAAATATTCATGTTAGTGCTCTGTATTAGTGCCTCAATGCACGGCGCTCCGGATGTGAAGCAGGCTAATAGGCTGACAGGAGCCAGACTGGAGACCAAAAAATGTAGTTTAGCCTCCGTTCGTCCGGGCCCGTAACTTCGGACCAACTCCCTGCTCAGCCTATATAGCCAGGGGATGCCACCGGACACGGGTAAAAAACTGTACAAAACTTTGTATGCACACTTTTCTTTCCCGGCTGCCCTTTTTCTTTTTCCTTGAAGCATTCTCAAAATCACTTGAATATCCGACCCACGCCAGTTGCCGGCCAGGGTAACAGCACCAAAGAGGAAAGCAGAAAATTGGCACCACTCACATCGCGGACAGAGTTGATGTTGATGTAATACTCCTCATCCTGTTTGTGCGGAACAAACGGCTCGACAAGAAATTGTCTCAGAACACCGTGGGTGTTTTCCACCTTCTGTACCTTGCCCGCCCGCTCTGCAATCCAGGAACGGGCTTCGGCCCAGGGCTTGTTGAGAGCCAAAAGACCGCTTTTCCCCCGTCTCTTGATCAGTTGATCCGGCTTCGCAACGAACTTGGCATCGGCCTGTAGGAGCCACGGGTAGGTGACCTCCGCCTGGTCCAGAACCGACTCAACGCTGGCATCCTCTGGAAAATGCAGAGAAGCTAGTCTGGGAGGCGCGTTATGCTTGGTAGCAGCCGGCAAAGTTGACGGTTTGATGACCGGAGCACGCGTGAGGTGGTAGTTCAGGATGGCCTTTCCGTCGGCCTCGAGAATCGATTTGGCAGACATCGTGGATAATACGTGCAAGTATCGGGAGGTATGTTTGTCTTGGCTTATTTGCTGGCGAACTAAACCGGGAGAAAAGCTGTCAGTTTTCCAAGGCAAGTCTTCGGGAATGCACCGTGAGCTTGGGCTTTCTGTTGGCAAATCGCCTACTGCAGGCAGACCAGCTACTGGAACAGAAAAAGGATATCCTGACGGACTAACCAATGAGTTGATCGATGATCGAGACAACAAGTTCGCTTGTCTTTATGACACGCTCGATTGGAAGAAGGCCAGAGACTTTTCACCCAGTGGGAAAAAATACAGCTTTTTTGACGAGGATGGGAGGACTGAAGCGAGGCGCAAGCGTGCCTCCCCGCTATTCTAGGAAAGGGCGAGCCAGGAACACACCAAAGCGGAGTTCGAGAGGGGGAAGGCGCAACCAAGCAGACCGGGTACGATGAGGAATTTCTTTGGGGAAATCCTGGGCAGTTGGGGCGGTGAGTGACTCAGGAAGTACCTGTACATCGTCTTGCCGTGATGGCTGTGCCCCCAAGAGCTCAACGGCTGAAGCTGCTTTACACCTGTTGGGCTTGGTGCGAAACGGCCTAATTCGTGGTCCGCGCGGAGTAAGCTAAGGATCATGCTCACCCTCCGTACCGGCACAACTTTCGGACTTTCTACTTTCCATTTCCGTCCCTCGTGGCGTACGACATACGAAGGAGAACTCATCTAAGCGGCGACCGGCGGCTTGATCTGGGGATGGCCGGGGGGAAGCGCGCTGGAGAAGGAGGGGAAATCTGCCTCAACAAAACAGCCGAGTTTTGTGGACTCCACCCTACCCTCTGGGCATCCCACCATCAGCCGTTTTCGTCGCAATTTCCCTACTGTAATTAGTGCAAGTGCGCTAATACAGCTCCCTGGACAAGTTCTCCCAGGGAGCTCTCCACCTTTTGGTACCTCAGTCTTATATTTCCTCATGATGGATGTGGCTCATTAACAGTTTCTACAAGTTGACTGCCTATAACTCTGGCACCATTTCGACCAAATGACTGGAGTGTTTCACATACCAATCGGAACGCCTGTTGCCATTTCTACGAGGGATTTCAAGTGATGCCTGTTTGACAAAAGCTCGTACTCTTGGCATTCTAGCGAATGAGACCAGTAGAACGGTACCAGAGTGCTACCTTTGCTGACGGCCGGAGTACTTCACGTCATTCTTACGGCTTCTCGTAAGCCACGCCAACAGCTTCCAATGGCTCAACAAAATCCCCCCAACTCTCCATATTTCGGGTGTGCGAGTAGACACTGGAACACCACTTACGGACAACGGAGGGGTAGAGTCGAGGCCGCGGCCCAGGGAAAAACCCCGCGAGAGATTGAGCAACCAGCTACTGTACCGAGCTCAATTTTCTTGTCGAAAGTACAGCTACAAAACTAACAGGGGTAGTATCCCCTAGAGCTCTTCGTCCGCTCAACAGCGCATTGGCATATTGGCTCTTTCCACCTTTCGCCGAACACCGCCATTCCACGCCTCCGCTACTTCCCCAATTATAGTCGCCCTGACCACGGAGGAGCGACCCCGGAAAGAAACCCCGTCCGGCCTCACTGAGCGACGTTTTCACGAACTCTCTTGAACTGAAAACATCGACGGATCTGCAAAATCCATCCCCGAAACCCTTAAGAAGAACAAATCTGATAGGTATGTGATCTTTGGTCGAATCCAAATTTGGGCATTGCCCTGGACAAGGTTATTGGGCTCGTGGAATCCAAGTTGGTGAACCTTGACTTGGCCATGTTTTTTTCCTTCTACGCCGATTTTTACAAACGCTTCGCTCAAAAATCTGACTTCTCTAAGACGGGTCGAACCAAAGCAACCATGCCTGCCGCCGCTGCGACTGCTGGTGCCAATGGCACGAAGACACCGGTTGGCCTCTCCGCGAACGACAACATTGCTCGTTTTGCAGCACCCAGCCGCCCTCTGAGCCCTCTTCCCTCGCACGCGCTCTTCAACAACAAGACCCGATGCTTTGTCTATGGTCTGCAGCCCCGTGCAGTCCAGGGCATGCTGGACTTCGACTTTATCTGCAAGCGTCCTACACCCTCTGTTGCCGGTATCATCTACACGTTCGGTGGGCAGTTCGTCAGCAAGATGTACTGGGGTACCAGCGAGACCCTGCTGCCGGTGTACCAGGAGGTGCCGAAGGCCGTAGCCAAGCACCCGGATGTCGACGTCGTGGTCAACTTTGCGTCTTCTCGGAGTGTCTACAGCTCTACTCTGGAACTGATGGAGTTTCCCCAAATCAAGACGATTGCCATTATTGCTGAAGGTGTCCCGGAGCGGGTAAGTTACTAGCGGGGTACCTTTTTTTCCCGATTGTGGAACTGACAGCTGCTTCTCGACAGCGAGCGCGCGAGATTGCTCATATCGCCAAGAAGAAGGGCATTACGATCATCGGTCCCGCCACGGTCGGTGGGATCAAGCCAGGATGCTTCAAGATTGGCAATACTGGCGGTATGATGGACAATATTGTGGCTTCGAAGCTCTATCGGAAGGGCTCCGTTGGCTACGTTTCCAAGTCTGGCGGCATGTCCAACGAGCTGAACAACGTCATCTCGCAGAACACCGATGGCGTCTTTGAGGGCGTTGCTATCGGCGGTGACCGTTATCCTGGCACGACGTTTATTGATCATATGCTTCGCTACCAGGCTGACCCCGACTGCAAGATTCTCGTGCTGTTGGGCGAAGTCGGTGGTGTTGAGGAGTATAAGGTCATTGATGCCGTCAAGCAAGGCATCATCACCAAGCCTATTGTGGCTTGGGCCATTGGCACTTGTGCTAGCATGTTCAAGACCGAGGTTCAGTTTGGTCACGCTGGATCATTTGCCAACTCACAGCTCGAGACCGCGGCCATGAAGAACAAGCAGATGCGGGACGCTGGGTTTTTCGTCCCTGACACATTTGAGGACATGCCTGCAGTCCTCAAGTCTGTGTACGAGAAGCTGGTGAAGGACGGCACCATCACCCCCAGCGCCGAGCCTGCTGTCCCCAAGATTCCAATTGACTATTCGTGGGCTCAGGAGCTTGGCTTGGTCCGCAAGCCGGCTGCGTTCATCTCGACCATTTCGGATGACCGTGGCCAGGAGCTTTTGTACGCGGGAATGCCAATCTCTGACGTGTTCAAAGAGGATATCGGCATTGGTGGCGTCATGTCGCTGCTGTGGTTCCGTCGCCGACTGCCGAACTACGCGTCCAAGTTTCTGGAGATGGTGCTCATGCTCACTGCCGACCACGGTCCGGCGGTTTCTGGTGCGATGAACACCATCATCACCACTCGTGCGGGCAAGGATCTGATCAGTGCTCTTGTTTCTGGTCTTTTGACGATCGGCTCTCGGTTCGGTGGTGCTCTGGATGGAGCGGCGGAGGAGTTCACTCGCGCCTTCGACAAGGGCCTGAGCCCTCGCGAGTTCGTCGACAACATGCGCAAGGCCAACAAGCTGATTCCGGGTATCGGCCACCGCGTCAAATCGCGGAACAACCCTGATCTGCGCGTCGAGCTTGTGAAGCAGTACGTCAAGGAGAGGTTCCCGAACCACAAACTGCTAGACTACGCACTGGCCGTAGAGACGGTTACCACTTCCAAGAAGGACAACCTAATTCTGAACGTCGACGGCTGCGTTGCGGTTTGCTTCGTTGACCTATTGCGCAATTGCGGCGCATTCAGCCCTGAAGAGGCCGAGGACTATCTCAAAATGGGTGTGCTCAACGGCCTGTTCGTCCTCGGTCGTAGCATTGGTCTCATTGCGCATTACCTGGACCAGAAGAGACTGCGCACAGGTCTGTACCGCCATCCTTGGGACGACATCACGTACCTACTGCCGAACCTTGCGTCTGGGCCACCGGGTGCTGAGGGCCGTGTGGAGGTGCAGATGTAGCGGGGTTTCAATGTCTTGTTGTATTCAGGAGTCTCTCAGAAGAAGTTGCCGTTTATGTCTAAGAAGAAATGTGTTACATCGTAAACTAAGGCAAAAGAAAACAAACATAATTAAGATACAGTACTCTGTACCTTCCATGGAAATCGAACTACATGCACGTGATTGGAATGGTAACTAGTTGGCTTATGTGGGGCTACTGGACTATGAAGAAGCCTCACGAAAATATTGACCGATTTTCGACGTTACGGATCTAACCGACAACGTGTTCACGAGGCAAGACGAGAACGGCACCTTAACAAGTACGGAAACTAGTTGGGGAACCGGCATAGGAGTTGACGCTGACAATCATCTTCAGAGGCTAGTGGTGCGGACGACGAAAAGAGATCAATTCTCACAGGCGTATGATCGCTTAGTCTACGTCTTTCTCTCTCCATTGCGGACACTATTGCACCATGTCGTTCTTCCGGATAACGCTCCACCGCTCCTCGATCGGTCTCCCACAACGGACGCGAGATGCATTGGCGGCACTGGGCCTTCGACGGCGAAATCAGACAGTGGTGCATGCGGTTTCGCCATCCGTCGCAGGTTTGATCTTCAGAGTAAAGGAGCTCGTGAAGGTGGCTGAGGTGGCGGATGGACGGGCGGAAACACTTGCCAAGCTTAAAGAGGCGCGGCGACCCGATCCCGGATATGTTATTATGAAGAAGTATGATGCCGAGAGTCAGAAAGCGGTATAAGGAAGGGAAAGTGGCCTGGTCTACACCGATTGGGCGTGAAGTTTGCCAGATAGAGCGTGGCCTGCTAGATCATCCACAGGCTACTTTTTGCGAGCCAGGTTATGGGCTGTGTATAATAAGAGCACAAACGATCAGTACAACAAGGGCAAGTCCATTGTGTCAAATCTTCTTGCCGAATCATTGGCCGAGTCATTGGCCGAATGCCTACGGCATACGTTTTCGGGCCCTTGTGACCCTTTCCCTCGTTCCATTGAAGCTATCGGTTTTCGTGTTCTCAGTGTCTCTCCAATGTCCATCCTCATCACTAGCATGAGAAGTACCTTTTGCGTACTACGCACTTCGTACTTTGTCCACGTACTGCTGATTTGGTGTCTCGTACTCGTTCACAAAATATTTGGTCATGTTTTTGCTCAGCCATGCTGTGAGTTTGACCAGTTCATCTCTTAATCGATTCACCGACTGTTGGTCCATATTGGTTTGCGAGATGAGTTCCGGGAGGGACACTGAACGGTTAGTAGAGTGGAGGGGGAAATAGGATTAGGAGGGCGCCACTGGGCGCAACGGTTACTCACCCAACAGCCGGCAGAGATGCTCAACACCGTACGTGTCAAGGGGAGACTTGTGCTCGCCGTTCGACTCCCACTCCGCGTGCAGCTCGATATACTGGGGCCGCTCGAAACTGATGCGAGGATTAGAATGACCCAGTCTTGCCTTGAAACCCAGAGAGGGAAATACCGGTAAAGCAATATGCGTCCCAGACACTTGTCGAAGTATTCACGCAAGCCAGCGACTGTCTCTTCTAAAATGTCCAGGTTCGCCGAGCCCTCTTCACGATGCGGCCGCTCAAATGACAGGTAGTCATCAAGTACAGTTTCGACAGGCACACGGTGTGGCAAAGGCACCAATAGTTGATTTTTTGTCACATTTTCCCAGTCGTCGACCAGAGCAGCCTTCAGATGGTCGGGCATCGCCAACCGGATAGACGGCCGGTTGTGGAAACCGTCTTCCTGTATTGTGTCAGAGATCGGCGTTCATAAAACTGAAAATAGAGCAGCTAAACAAGCAGTCAAACAGACGAGCAACATTCTCCCCACTTACTTGCTCAAGATCATAATCCCGTTGCCGACGTGGGCCACGAGCATGTGTCAGAGTCGCGCCTCCAGTCCGCTCCTCGCTCCCACGGGCTGAAGCCAGCTCCGATTCGCGACCGTTGCCAGCATGACGATCGAGATGATGCCCATGTCCGTGGTGCTCCCTCCCAGCTCTGTCGCCCGGCGTGACGCTCCCAGCCATCGGCCCACCTGTCGCGGAGGTAGATGGTGCCCCTGGACCACCAAACGGCCCTGTCGAGGAGCCGAAAGCGCTTGGACGCCCGGTTGGTGTCTTCTTAGGCACCTTGCTGGCATTCTTCTGCTGTTGTAGGAGACGAGCCTGATTGCGCAGCTGAGCAGCCAGCTCCCGGTTTTCGTCGTTGAATTTGCGCACACGATCCTGGGGAACCCAGTCGTCCCACGTATTTTTCCAACCCTTGTAGTGTATGCGAAAGCGCCAGCGCTGTCCATCTGGGGCCTGCTGGACGTCCAGGATGCGCGCCTCGTAGAGCATGTCCATGTGGAAGCAGAAGACACGCTCATCGACGGCGAAGGGGGAGGTCGCTTGCTTCGGAGGCATTTTCTAACGCGAACGGAAGCAACGCGCTCAAAGTGGTGGTGAGGGTTGCCGCTGCAAAAAGGAAGATGGAGACGCGCTGAAGCTAAAGTCGAAGTGTGGGTGTTGGATGTGTCGAAAGGACAGCTAGAGTTGCTGGTGCAGGGAGGACGCCCGAACAATGTTTCTTGATTGCATAGAACCACGCAAACAATATTTCGTAGGACAGGTGCAACGAGATTTCCTGGTCGGCGCGTGTGAGGTGAAGTCCAGCAAGAAAGAGAAGCCAGAATCCGAAATCATGTGACCTCCTACTATCCTCCAGTCCCCACGCGTCAACGCGATAATTATTAGTAGCAGACGGTACGCTGCCCACTTTGATCTCCCTGTTTTACCGCTTCTCGTTATACATTCAGAATGGCTCCCGTGCCATCTGAATCGTCGATTCTACGCCGGTTTTTACTCGCCCCAGCCCAGCTTCCTGGCATCCTTTCCTTACCAGACTTTACTGCGCTATTTCCCAAAGCTCTTCAAAACTCTCCTCAAATACGCACACTCTACCGCGACCTGCAGCGTCAGCGCAACGCTGTTGTTGACGATGCTGCCGCTGCCATCGACGCCGAAGCGGCCCGTGGCCGCGTGCTTTATCGAAATGCCGTGCGCACCCGTTTGCGTGCTGAAGCACAAGAAGACATTGCCGGCGATGACGAATTGCAAATCGAGCATATTATAGCTGGACACCAGGGCATTTACAAGGGTGGCCAGCACGATCCGGCTTCTATTATCGTAGAGCTGGAGACTGCCATACAATGTCTCGAGGACGATTTGAAGGATCTGGATAACGAAGAAGACCGTCTTCGCGGATCCCTACAACGGGCGATTGGCAGTCTCAGTGACCTGCGATATGGGCGTCTTGCTAACCCCCAGCTTCGCGATCAAGTGCTGGAGGGGTTAAGCAATGTGAACGCCGCCTGCGACATGGACAAGGTCGGAAACACTACTGGAAGCGCCTCTTGAGCCCGATGTGGCCTCGACAATACTCTAGGGTTGCACATTTTGATACCAGACGTTTCATGGTGACATACTCCGAAATCAAAATGCCTTCGTGAATTTACTATTAATAAGGAGTAGACACAGTCGAGAGCAATCGTTACTGTCCGAAAGCCAGTCGCGTCGCCAATGCCGGTATCGGCCTCGCGACACGAACTACGCTGTTTGGTCTTTGGCACCGTTTATCGCTGTGCCGCAGCAGGGGCCGCAGCGGCACCTGCACCAGCACCAGGTCTGCCAGGACCAGCCCGACGGCCCCTAATTTATTAGTCAGTTTCGGCACGATATTCGAAATGGACTTGGCCGGTCAAACTCACATAATAGTCCGGCTACCGAATGAGACGAGAAGCATCATCATCCAGCTTGGTACAACGCTCAGGCCCCAGAGAATGTAGCCGATGGGCACAGCGAGGCCGTTTGCAGCCAGCGTGCCATCGAGGGGATGGAAGTAGCCTTCAACGGGCGTGAACCCCTCCTTGGAGTGGCTCTCATAGATGTCATAGATCGTTTCAGCGGTCGTCGTTGTCATGTTGAGCCGCTTCGATAAGATTTCGGTCTTGGCCGGCTTGGGCAGCAACTCAAGGACATAGAGGTAGCCAGGGTTGGCAGACCAGCTGTTGCAGAGAACGGGTTGGGCCTCGCAGTCCAGAATGGCCGTGTTCGGGCCATCGGGGATGGACGAGAGCTTCGGCGCAGCTCCCTTGAACGCGGCCTCGAGAGTGCCACAGCGCCCTTCGCTAGCGTCAGGATAACCAGTGCGGTGAAAAATTACAAGACATATCAACATACCAAAGCACGTCTTGTTGCCACCCGTGACGAACAACCACCACTCCACCGGAGTCGTGGCCTCGGCATTCACCCGGCTGTACAGGACATCCTTCCAGCTGTCAAGCTTGAGATTCTCCGTAGGACGGGTGGCGACAGTGGCCGCGGCCGCTTCGGTCGTTTCCTCGGCGATGGCGTCGGCCGCGACAGGAGGAGCGGCAGCCTTTTCCGGGGCCGACGGTGCCTGCAGGAACGAGCCGACCGAACCAACGATGTTCTCGAACTGCGCACGATACTGTGCGAATGCGCCCTCATTCTCAGCTGCCATTCCCAGGAGCGGGAGGCTGAGGAGGATCGAAGATGTCGGAATGCGCATGGTGGCGGCTGATTGAACGAATCAAATGAGGTAGAGAAGGGAGAATGCGCCGGACAAGACCGTCAACAACAACTGCTGTTCAGTATCAGGTTGATCAACGGAATCTTCGAGGAAGGCGAGGGGCTCAAAAGGAGCGAAACGAGCGACGCGAAAAGAGTATTAGGAAAGGATGGTTACAAAAAGGGGTTGGCAGGGAAGAAGAAGAATACAATTTAATATTTTACTGGGTAAGATGATGTGCCTCGATATCCATATCACGTGCAAGCTAACACGTAGATGCTTTAATTGTTTACGCCACTGTTGGCCGATGGTTTTGTCACGTGGATTGGCGGCAGAAAACATGCAGCTCTATGCGACGCGTTCACTTACAGCTACCAACTGTCTAGATGACTCGACAGCCCGACACATGGTTTGTCCCGTCCCAATGCAGCCTTTCTCGTGACTCTATCTAACAATGGATATTCAGGATACCGTAACTTCCCAAAAGAGGAAACGCGGCCGGCCGGCAAAGCCAGCTTCCAGTACAGCAGCTACAGAAGCAATGCCGGAGCCCACCGCAGTCAGAATGAGGAAGCGTGCACGGAAACAAGAGGTTGCAGAAGAACCGAAAACCGGCCGTACACCTGGCTCGGCGCGCAGGAGTGTCCGTCTTCAGGATATTGGCGAGGCGCGGGGTGTGCAGCAACCAAGCGAAGCGGAGAAACCACGAAACCATCGCAAAGCAGCCAAAGTCGCCGACAAGAATATTGCTGCTGGTGATGCCACAGGAGAGGCAGTTAGGGCGGTGAAAAGACTAGGCCGGCCACGCAAGGAGACAATAGATGGAACGCCGCAACCTGCCAAGCCGAAACGCCGCAAGGTGTTGCGGCAACAGGATGACAAGGACGCAGAGGCAGATACAATGAAACGCCCAATGGATGCGGAGAGGGCGCCACCATACCGACAACTTGTCACACGCACACGGCTCATTCCCTTGACGACGATGGCCAATAAGTGGGCGCCCCTCGAACCGGAGGCCATCATAGCTGTGCAAGCTGTCCTGGCCGACTGCGCGCGGCCAGTGCTGTCTCATCTTGGCCTCTCCAGAGGCGCGAATAGCGAGCGGCGTCAAGAGCAGAGCCGCTTGGCCATCTCCGCCACGACCCGACGACTACGGTCCAAGCTGGCCAAAGGTATCCCGTTTCCGCCGGCGGCGGGCGGCACTGGGCGGGTCAAGAAGACATCCAAGCGCGGCCGCAGCACACGAGAGTCCGAGTTCGACTACGAGCACACGTTGGAGTGCGTCAAGGCGCTCGAGCAACAGCTCGACCCCTTGCAACATGCAGTGGCATTGCTGGAGGGACAGAGGAAACGCGAGGAGCGCACGCTGGAAGCCGACTATGCAGCGCTGCGGCAGCTGGAAATCAATGCGCAAGCGGAGATGCGCACATGGCGCGATCGAACTCGCCGGCTTCACGCGCTGGCGCCAGCCGAGGATAAGGTGCCACTGCCTGGAAACTTCCAGGCCAGCGTGGAGCTGGCAAAAGGGCCGGACATTGGCGGAGGGGGTGATAACTACCAGGTTTGTGTTGCATTTTGTGCTGGCTGTCATTCTGCCCTAATCTAACCGACTGCGCTACAGGAGACGGACAAGGAATTAGCAGCTCTCTCTGCACAGCTAGGAAACCACGTGGAGAGTCTGAGGGACAATCTGCGACAAATCGATGATGTCGTGCCTGCTATTGCGCAAAGCAAAGCAGCTCTGCAACAGGTTCTATGCGGACTGTTGAATGCCCAGCAGCTCGAGCGGATTACGTTGGCAGACTAAGCGCCTCGCTCGGCGAGCCGGAAGTCCGACGACAGATTGGGGCTAATCTGCAGACCAAACGTTCGGGTGTTGATGCGAGTGTGTCAAAAAAAAAAAAAGCCATACCCATATCACCCCTCCTGGTTAAACGTTCGCTCTATTATTGAAATTGCCATTTGACCCAATGGCCGAATAAGCTATCTTGCTCTACTCGTACGTGTCTTTTAATACGGCCTCTTCTAGCTAGACTGTGCCGAGCACATCTACTCGTAGTCCACAGCACCGAATGGTTCAGTGCTCTAGACCATTAGTACCCCGCCAACGAAACTTTTTCCACCTCCCATGTTATCTTACATGTAGACTTCCGCCCTCCCCGCAATCGGTGGCATCATCCCACTTAGCTCACCGCCCTCAATCGTGCTAAGCAGGGTTTTCTTACTGCTGTAGGCCTTGCTTTAGTCGGAAAATATTTCTTTCTTCTGCTCCCGTCTTCTTCCTCCTTCCACCTCACCCTCTATCCTTTTCCCTCACCACTTTGCCTCTATCTACGCTGATCCGTTTGCTTTGCCTTAACGGGGCATTCTCGTACGTTGTTTTCCCATTCTCCTTTTCTCCATTGACCCGTTCGAAAAGATTCCGAGCTGACCTAGATAGCTCCCTCATCTCCCAAAAACTAGCCCGCAGCCAGCCCAGCATGGTCCAGTCCGCAGTTCTGGGTTTCCCCCGCATGGGCGTGAACCGTGACCTGAAGAAGGCCACCGAAGCTTGTATGTCGCCGTCTTCTACACCTTTCAAAGCTTTGGCTGTCCATGTGCTAACCCGTCAGACTGGAGTGGCAAGATCACCCAGGCCGCTCTGCTCGCCGAGGCCAAGCGTCTCCGTCTTGCCCACTGGAAGATCCAGAAGGATGCCGGCGTCGACATCATTCCCAGCAATGACTTTGCTCTGTACGACCAGGTCCTGAGCCACATCCAGGACTTTGGTGTACGTTCCTCCGGTTCATGACTGTTCATATTCTCCTGGCTAATTTTTTTTTTCCAGGCTGTTCCTGAGCGGTACACCAGCGCTGGCCTGGACCCCGTGGACGAGTACTTCGCCCTGGGCCGTGGCCACCAGAAGGGTGGCGTTGACCTGCCGTCTCTCGAGATGGTCAAGTGGTTTGACTCCAACTACCACTATGTCAAGCCCACTCTGCAGGCCAACCAGACGTTCAGCCTGGTGTCCAAGCCCAAGGCCGTCGTCGAGTTCCTCGAGGCTAAGGAGGCTGGCGTCGCTACCCGCCCCGTCCTCGTCGGCCCGGTCACCTTCCTCCACCTGGCCAAGGCCGACCGTGGACAGTCGGTCGACCCCATTGACCTGCTCCCTAAGCTGCTGCCGGTCTACGACGCGCTCCTGGCCCAGCTGAAGGAGGCCGGTGCCGAGACTGTGCAGATCGACGAGCCTGCCCTCGTTTTCGACCTGCCGGCCAAGAACAAGGCTGCTTTCAAGACGGCCTACGACCACTTTGCTGCCGAGGCGGCCAAGCTTCCCAAGCTTGTGTTCTCCACCTACTTTGGCGACATTGTGCACAACCTGGAGGTTCTTCCGCAGGCGATCTACGCTGTGCACATTGATCTTGTGCGCAACCCTGAGCAGCTGGACGCTGTTGTTGCTGCCCTCGGCCCCAAGACGGTCCTGTCTGTCGGTGTCGTCGACGGCCGCAACATCTGGAAGACCAACCTGAACCGTGCCATTGAGAAGGTTGAGGCTGCCGTCCAGAAGCTGGGCAAGGACCGCGTCATCGTGGCGACGTCCAGCTCGCTTCTGCACACCCCGCACACGCTGGCCAGCGAGAAGAAGCTGGACGCTGAGATTGCCGACTGGTTCTCGTTTGCGAGCGAGAAGGCGGTGGAGGTGGCCATCATTGCCAAGGCTGTCACGGCCGGACCCGACTCCGTCCGTGCCGCGCTGGAGGCCAACGCCAAGTCGTGGCAGGCCCGTGCGACGTCGAGCCGCACCAACGACCCCAAGGTCAAGGCGCGGCAGGCACAGATCAAGCCGGAGGACTACAACCGCAAGTCGGAGTTCCCGGCGCGTATTGCGCAGCAGCAGAAGAAGCTCAACCTCCCTCTGTTCCCCACGACCACGATTGGCTCGTTCCCGCAGACCAAGGAGATCCGGCTGCAGCGGAACAAGTTCACCAAGGGCGAGATCACGGAGGCCCAGTACGACAGCTTCATTGAGCGGGAGATTGACGAGAACGTCCGGATCCAGGACGAGCTTGGCCTGGATGTGTACGTGCACGGCGAGCCGGAGCGCAACGACATGGTGCAGTACTTTGGCGAGCGCCTGGACGGCTATGCCTTTACGACGCACGCGTGGGTGCAGAGCTACGGCTCGCGCTGCGTGCGGCCGCCCATCATTGTGGGCGACATCTCGCGGCCGGCCCCGATGACGGTCAAGGAGAGCAAGTACGCCGCCTCGGTGTCGAAGAAGCCGATGAAGGGCATGTTGACGGGCCCGGTGACGTGCCTGCGGTGGTCGTTCCCGCGTGACGATGTGCACCAGTCGGTGCAGGCCGAGCAGCTGGCGCTGGCGCTGCGCGACGAGGTTGTGGACCTGGAGAAGGCGGGCATCGACGTGATCCAGGTGGATGAGCCGGCGCTGCGCGAGGGTCTGCCGCTGCGGGCGGGCAAGGAGCGTGAGGCGTACCTGGGCTGGGCCGTCAAGGCGTTCCGTCTGTCGACGACGGGCGTGGAGGACTCGACGCAGATCCACTCGCACTTTTGCTACTCGGAGTTCCAGGACTTTTTCCACGCCATTGCGGCGCTGGACGCGGACGTGCTGTCGATCGAGAACAGCAAGTCGGACGCCAAGCTGCTCAAGGTATTTGTGGACTCGGCGTACCCGCGCCACATTGGCCCCGGTGTGTACGACATCCACTCGCCGCGTGTGCCGAGCGAGCAGGAGATCCGTGACCGGATCGAGGAGATGCTGCAGTTCCTCAAGCCGGAGCAGCTGTGGATCGACCCCGACTGCGGTCTGAAGACGCGGCAGTGGTCGGAGACCAAGGCGGCGCTGGTGAACATGGTCAACGCGGCCAAGTTCTACCGTGCCAAGTACACGAAATAAGCAGCCAAAATGGCAGCAGCGAGCAGCGGCAAGCATTTCAACCAGCTTTGCCAGGGAGTTATGAAGTACGAACATTGGCTTTTCTTGTCTGTCCCGAGGCAGATTCGATCTCAACATCGGCGTTTGGACCAATTTGCGCGCATGTCTTTTCATGTTTGATTTTTTGGTTTAACTGGCCAGGGGCCATGATCGGGTTTAAAAGCATTCAACACTGACGGGGGTAAGGAAACGAAACTCTTAACAGGTGTTCTAGGGAAGATCCCTTCAACCGGATACCCATGGAGGTGATAGGGAGAGATATCAGGCGGAGACAGGCAACTCTGTATTGTAATAACAAGACAGTCCCAATTCAACTGGGACCAGGCCAATGTATGGCGATGACAAAATGAAACCAATCCACACGCATGGTGAAGATTCGAAACAGCTAGCGTAGTGCATTAGCGGTTGCAGCAGGAGAGGGGTGGCGTCGTAGCAGCCACAGGAGACGTTTCAGGAGAAGTGGCCTCCAATTTCCATTTCCGTCAGGCAAAATACTCCGTATTGCTCGTACGGAGTACGACGTACAGGGTGGGGGTGTGTGCTGCGGTTGCAGGGTAAGAAAATGAGCAGGGCGGTGAGCAGATATTTTTTTGTCAGCGCGGTCGTCATGCAAACGCGCGCGCATCTGGATGATGGGCGGCAGCCCGAGGCTGATGGCATTGAGAGCTGACGACGGGCGGTTCGGGCGCCCTGGCGACGAGCGGCTGAGCAGTCCAGAAGGCGTAGAGAAGTGCAAGGGACAAAATAGCGGAAGCCCACGAGCCCACAAGCCCACAAAGCCGAAGCCCACAGAACCCATACGAGTACGTAGAACCCATAAGAACCCACAGAAACCCACAGAAACCCACAGGAGAAAGTGCTGGGAAGGACCGTTTGTATTTGGGCCGCTACGGATTGGCAGCGGTTTCACCTGGGCCGGCCTGTCACCCCGCTGCGCAATGTGATTAGGCGCTGGAAGCAGGTGCGGCTTCCGCGAGTGGTGGACTGGATTATTAAGGGGCGGCGGTAAGGAGACAGCAGGCAGCTCAGGCAGCCGTTGGTGGACGTGGGTGGGGCGAGGAGGGGGGGGGGGGGGGAAGCGGGACATGCGAGTTTCTCGTAGTGCGACGGGACGGCGTTTGGCGGGCGGCTGGGTCGTCACCGTTATGCCCGCTGCAAACGGCACTCGTACGCGTCAGCGGGTGTGGGCGGCTTTGCGGCGCCACGGGCAGCCCCCCTGTGTTCGTACGAGTACGGAGTAGGATACCCGTATTGCTGCTATTTTGCGAGCGGTCAATACGGCGTACCTTTGTACGACGTAATGGCAAATTACCATGGCGATGGGTTTGGTAGCGACTTGTGCAGAGGTACGAGTATTGGCAGCATTGCCCCACCTGCCCCTTTTGCCGCCCCTGTTCAGCCTCGCTCGCACCTGCCCGGGATTTAGCATGATTCGCCCCTGCCGGCCCTGGCTGTTCCATGTTTGGAGAAAAATGCCCCGCGGCCGCGGCCGCCTATTGGCCCAAAGGAATAGCTCGCTTTGCAGACGAGAAAAACGTCGAGCCAGGAGTGGCCCCAGCAGCTCCATGTTTTCTTTGACGTATCCTATGGGCCGGAGGAGCCGTGGGCAAATGGCGAGCGTGCGTGCGTGCGTGCGTGCGTGCGTACGAGCACTCGTACTCCGTACGCCACCCGATCCTCGTGGGTCCGTTTTTGGCGCTCCGCACGATGGCACGTCCTACCCGAACCAGATCGGCATACGGAGTATCGTGGCTGGGCGCACCTCCTGGCCACGACTCCTCTCTCTCTCTCGACTTTCTGGTTGACCCAAAGAGGGTCCTCGTTGGCGCCACCATCTTTTCTCTTCCCTCCCCCCCCCCCCCCCCCCTGGCCTCTTCCCCGGCCACCGGCCCCCCCTTGTCGCTTATTCTTTGGATGAGACGGAGGCAGTGCCCTGGTGGGTTGGCAGGGACGGCGCCAGAAGACCTCCGCTGTCGAACTCGGCAGACTTCCAGATCCAATCAGGGATCAACCCGGCAAACGCCCCTTTCAGCGTGCTTGGCCATTACGAACGACATTGCGTCAGGAGTCGTGGATCAGACGGCCAGGACCTGATTTTCACAAAGTATGGCTCGACAGGGCCGGCGGCCAGAGAGCATATAGGGCCGCAGTCGCCCCCTTCTTGTCGGATTCCTGCTTCTTCATCCCGCTTTCTCATCCAGCATCTTCCCTTTCCTCCTCTCGTTTGTCCTTGTGGCAGGTTTTTCTTTCTTTACGGTACAAATTTGTTTGATCATTCCCATTCTCTATATTGCCAGCCAATATTTTGGAGCTCTACCAGATCTTTTTCTTCTAGAACATCCGCAACTTTCTTTAACCCGAACTGTGTTCGGCTGAGTGCTCTCGCTTTTTATATCAAATCAAAACAAGTCAACCGGAACAACCAACTTCGCCACAGCTACATCAGCACCCCCATCATTGCAACATTTTCTATTTCGACATGCAGCTCTACGCTCTGACTGTCGGCCTCTTGGCCGCCGCGGCCTCGGCCTCGAGCATTCCGCGCGGCCACTACCGCCCCGTTGCCCGCCGCAACGTTTCCTCCGCCGCGGAGGAGTTCACTACTCTGACCGTTCTCACGACCAACGTGGTCACTGTCACGTCCTGCGCCGCCAGCATCACCAACTGCCCGGCCTCGACCGCCACGGCTGCCCTGGCTGCTCTGGCTTCCGAGCAGATCGTCACGGTCGAGGTGACCCAGACCGTGGCCCTTACCACGACCGTCTGCCCCGTCACTGCCGCCAGTGCCGTCTCCTCCAGCGTGATCAGCCAGGCCAGCGTCGGCTCCATCACGGGCACCGTTGTGACTGCTTCCTCCACTCCCGTTCCCACCACGTCTTCTGCGGCTGCCACCAAGAAAACCAAGAGCACCAAGAGCCACAAGAGCACCAAGAGCGCCTCCAGCAAGTCTGCTAGCTCGACTGGCGTGACGTCCGTTGGGGCCGTTGGCACGTCTTCCTCCAGCGTCTCTACCCCTGGCGCCACGGCCCCGGGTGCCTCTGCCTCGAGCGTGTCTGTCCCTGGCGCCTTTGCTTCTGGCTCTGCTTCTGGCTCTGCTTCGGGCGCCTCTCCCTCGGGCGTCACCCCGTCGGGGTTCTCCGTCTCTGCCTCGGCCTCGAGCGTCTCTGTCCCTGGCGTCTCTGCTTCTGGCAGCTCTCCCTCTGGTGTCACCGCCTCTGGCAGCTCTCCCTCTGGCAGCTCCCCGTCGGGCGCCGCTTCTTCGGCCGCCTCCGTCCCTGGCGTCTCTGCTTCTGGCAGCTCTCCCTCGGGTGTCTCTCCCTCGGGCGTGACTGTTCCCGGCGTCTCCGCCTCGGGTGCTTCTGCCTCTGGTAGCTCTCCCTCGGGCGCGTCTCCCTCGGGCGCCGCTTCCTCGAGCGTCTCCGTCCCCGGCGTCTCCGCTACGGGCGTTTCTGTCTCTGGCAGCTCCCCCACGGGCGTCTCTGCTTCCAGCGTCTCGGTCCCCGGCGTTTCCGCCACTGGTGTCACCGCTTCGGGCGCCTCGTCGGCTCCGTCGTCTGTCACGAGCGGTACCACTGACGTCGGCGCTCTGACCGGCTCCGTCAGCTCGACCGCGTCCACTCTCCCCGTCGCCGCCGCTAGCTCCTCGACCACCCCCGCTGGCACCGCCGTTGGCACCGCCGTTGGCACAGCTGCCGTCAGCTCGTCCGCTGTGGCCTACCCCAACTCGACCACGACGACGCCGGGCAGCGAGTTCACTACCCTGACTGTGATGACCACCAACGTGGTTACCATCACCTCGTGCGCCGCCACTGTCACCAACTGCCCGGCTTCCACGGCCACGGCTGCCCTGGCTGCTTTCGCGTCGGCTTCGTCCGAGGCCGTCATCACGGTCGAGGTCACCGCCACGGTTGCCCTGACCACGACCATCTGCCCCGTCACTGCTGCCGAGTCCGTCAAGTCCAGCGTGATCAGCCAGGCCAGCGCCGGCTCCATCACGGGCTCCACCGTCACCGCTGCGTCGACCACCTCCTCGGCGGCCGCTGGCACCACCAAGTCTTCCGGCGTCACGGGCACTGCTACCTCTGCGTCCGAGTCGATGACCACGACGATCACCTCTGTTGTTACCTCGCACGTGGTCAAGACCACTTCCAGCGTCGTGGTCGTGACCAAGTCCGCCAGCACCAACGCTGCCGGCTCGACCGTGCCTGCCTCGGTGGTCTCCAGCACCGTTGCGACGACCTTCACCTCGGATGTTACCTCGACGTCGGTCGCTACCAAGACGCTTGCTGTCGTGACCCCCTCTGGCACTGCTGCGACCGAGTCTGCCGCTGCTGCGACCGGCTCTGCTGCCACGTCGGGTACTTCCAGCGCCGGGGCCGTTGGCGCTTCCGCTTCGGCCTCGTCGACGACCACGATCACGGCGGTCCACACTGCCACGCTCGTCTCGACCTCTGCCCACGTCACGGTTGTGACCAAGTCCGCCAGCACCAACGCTGCCGGCTCTACTGTGCCGGCCAGCGTGGTCACCACCACGGAAGCCTCGACCTTCTCGACGGCTGTGCCCACGACCTCGGTTGGCACGTCGACGTTTGCTCTCACGAGCTCTGCCGCGGCGGCCTCGACCTGCGCCTGCGATGCCACCGCCGCGACGGTGACGGTGACGGCGGTGGCCGAGACTGTTTACGTGACGGTGACGGCGGCTGGCGCTTCGGCGACCGCGGCCGGCGCTTCGTCTGTGGCTGTCGCTGCGGCCGAGCCCACGACGACGTCGTGCGACTCTGCGACCGTTGTGACAGTGACGTCGACGTCCGTCCGCGCTACGGCGACGGGTGTGTCCAACGGAACGGCGGCTGCGGCCAACTCGACCGTGACTCGGCGGTCGGGTCGCAAGTTCAACGGGCGCTCCAAGCGTCTGTATTAGGTATGAGGAGGATAACGGGACGGGTGGCTGCGCACCACTCTAGCGGGAACTTTGTTTGAAATTTGTATTTTTTTTCTTCTGTCGTGGTGTACATTTATACATGAAGATTGGAATGTTGCGCATACGGTTCGCGGCCAGTTGGAACAGGGACCATCGGGGTCTCTTCTCGCGCGGAAAATCATAGAGAAGCCAAAAGAGCATTGCCGTTGGACCGTGCGATAGTGTACGAGTAGTGACAAAGAAAATTGAGTAAGATTGGATAGGAAATGACAAAACAACTAGCATGGTGTGACGAATATTGTCTGTCGATATTGGCGAGGTAATCAGCAAAGACATTACCTGCGTGTCGGCTACAATATGTTTTGGTAGTGTAGCTCCTGCAGGCGGTGCTGTCGCTGTCCAAATCTCGGCAAGAGTACTCGAAAGCACACGACTCAGCGTACCGGCAGCAGACTCTTCAAAATTCGCAAAATCCGCACCACACGCAGCAAGGTGAAGTGTATATTTTACACGAAATCGTACAGCAGCAGCACGCAATGTATAGGTCTGGTCTATCGTCTTGACGGTTACGCTTCCAACTCGGCCAGACGGCGCTCGAGATCGGGCACCTGGCGCAGCAGCAGGTCTAGCTCGTCCTTCTCGTCCTCCAGCTGGAGGCGGCGGTCGGGGTCGAGCGGGGCAAAGAGGTAGTGGCCGTGGCCATCGAACTGGAGGATGTGGTTGTGGTATTTCCAGAGGCTGCGGCGGTGGCTGACGGTCATGAGGGTGATGCCCTGGGCCTTGGCCTGCTCGTACATTTGGCGTTCCATGTCGAGGGTGACGCTGGAGGTGCACTCGTCGAGGATGGCGAAGCGGGGGGCGTGGTAGAGGAGGCGGGCCATGGCGAGGCGCTGCTGGGCGCCGACGCTGAGGAGGTCGCGCCACTCGGCCACGGCGTCCCAGCCGTCGGGCTGGGCGGCGAGCAGGTCGTCGAGGCCGAGGCGACGGAGGAGGTCGAGCAGGTCGGCGTCGGAGCGGCCGCGGGCGCGCATGGCGCGCAGGCTGTCGGGGTAGATGATCTGGTGGCGGAGGGAGCCGCGGGGGAGGTAGGGCCGCTGGGGGATGTAAAAGATGTCGGCGGGGGACGACAGACGGTGCCGCCGTAGACGGGCCAGAGGCCGCCGAGGATGCGGAAGAGCGAGGACTTGCCGCAGCCGTTGGGGCCGACGACGAGCAGGTGCTGGCCGGGGGAGAGGGCAAAGGAGAGGCTGGGGACGAGGACGTCGCCGTTGGGGGAGACGATGGGGACGTTGCGGAACTCGACCGTGTTGCTCTCGACGACGGTGCCGCGGCGGCGCAGGATGGCGGCGTGGTCGACGGTGTCGGTGGGGGCGGCGACGAGGGTCTTGACGAAGCGGCCGGCGCGGACGTCGGCGAGGACGTCGAGCATCTCGGCGACGCGGGCGGTGTGGCCGGCGAGCTCGAGGACGTCGCGGTAGGAGAACATGATGCGGCCAAAGGCGTCGGAGGCGGAGAGCAGCAGGCGGCGGTTGGTGACGAAGCCCTCGGTGCGGTCGGCGAGGGAGAGGGCGGACGAGGCGGACGAGGCGGACGAGGAAGAAGACACGGACGAGGAAGAAACAGAAGGGGCAAAGACGGGGACGCTGCAGAGGGCGAGGCCGAGGGCGCCCCAGACGTACTTGATGACGTAGTCCTCCATAAAGGCGTGGTAGAAGCGGCGCCGCAGGGTGTGGTTGACGTGCTTGATGAGGGTGAAGTAGGCGCGGTCGAGCGTGGTCTTCTCGGCGGCGTGGCCGGCGGCGAGGGCGACGTCCTCGGCGTGGTCGATGAGGCGGGCGTGCTGGAAGCGCAGGTCGCCCTCGAGACGGGCCTCGTCGGCGACGAAGCGGCCGAGCGGCGGCGTGAGGGCGCGCATGGCCAGGGCCGAGAGCTGGACGAGGAGGGCCATGGCGACGACGGCCTCGGCGCCGACGCGGTTGGCCAGCGTGGCCGTGTAGAGGCCGACGTCGAGCATGGGCTTGGCCAGGTTGCCGTAGAGGGCGGCCAGGCTGGCGGAGAAGCGCGCGACGTCGACGGCCACGACCTGGTCGGCGTGGCGCACGCGGTCGTCGAGCGCCGAGAGGCCGTAAAACGCCAGCTGCCCGCCGCCCAGGTACTGCTCGTGGATGTGCTTAGTCAGCCGCGTGCGGTACCGCAGCGCCAGCTGCGCCTGGTGGTAGGCCAGCATGGCGTTGGTCCACGTGGCCGGCACGGCCATGACCATCCACCAGGCGACGCGCCGCACAAACTCGCGCCCGCGCCCGGCCACCAGACAGCGCACCAGGGCGCCGTCCATGGCGGCGATGCGCACGCTCAGCAGCGTCCGCACCACCAGCAGCACGCTGTGGCTCGCCAGTAGCCGCGCCTCGCGGCTGCGCCAGCCGGGCACCACGATGCGCAGCAGCCGCGCCAGCGACCGCAGAAACGCGCCGTCCAGCTCGGCGCGGTTCCGCCGCCGGACCGTGCTCGTCTCCGCGTCCGTCCCCGCCTCCTCCGCCTCGGCACTCTTCGCCGACCGCCGCTGCTCCGCCATCGCCTGCCGCACCCGGTTCACCACCGCCAGCAGCAGCGCCACGTACACCGCGCGCGAGATGCGCGTCCGGTGCGCCATGTACGTCTGCGCCACCGACCGCACCGCCGCCGCCACCATCTGCCGGTCGCCCAGCAGCTTCGACTGGGCCGTCATGCTCACGGGCGCATCGCCGGCACCTGACAGTGTGTGGGCAAAGGGAAATGCGCAAGCCCTCGGTTGGATGGCTGGCGGGCAAGTGTCGATGGCCGTCCAATCTTTTGCGTTGTGTGTTGCTGGAATCACAAAGTCTGGAATGTCCCCTCGGCTGCGTCACCAAGGCCAACTTTACCCCAGCTTTCCCATGTGATGTGGCGCAGTGCGGAGAGAGTGGCGGTGCGTTCTCCACTACTACGCGTCCTCGGTCTGTACTCCGTAGTGGGCTGTTACAGTAATACTCGTATTACTAAGGGAGCTCTACTAAGGAGAGATCCAAAGCCCTCCTCATCACCACCGCCATGCCGTCGAGGCGAGCCCCCCTCGCCGTCCTGGCCGTCCTGGCCTGGCTGGTCGCGGCCGTCTGTGCCAATGTCGAAAAGGCCGTCTTCCTCGGCCCGCCTGCCGCCGCCCCATCCGCCTGGCCGGCCTCTGTCGCCGCCGCTCTTCCGCGCCTTCACCGACTCTCCCCCGACGCCTCTGACGACTCCGACTCGTTTTGGCGCACCGAATGGCCCGCTGCCTTTCCCTGGACGGCCGACTTTGCCGACGTCGCCACCACCTGGGTCCTCCTAGACCGTCTCGCGCCCGGTCGCCGCTATGAAGCGCGCGTCTGCTGGGCCGCCACTGTGGGTTCTGCTCCGTCCCGATGTCTCCTCTTTTTTAGCCGCCCGCCTTTTCCTTTCTAACCAAAATCAACCAAAAATTAGCAACCCACCGACTTCGCCGTCGACGTCTTTGACGCTGCCGCCCTCGCCGCCGAGCCCGCCCTATCCGCCTCGCTCGACCGCTTCGCACGCGAACGCCCCCCCAACCCTTCCTACCCGCCCAGCTTGCCCGCTGACCCCACTTCACTGCTCCTTCTCCGCGTCGTCGCCGCCGCCAGCTACGTGGCTTCCGACCGCACGCTCATGCAGCCTGATCACGTGCCAAAAGTCCGCGTCCACCTCATCCTCGATCCCTTTTTGCTCAACGTCCTGCCGCGCTCGCTGGCCCCGACCGTCGCCCTCATCCTCGCCGTTGCCGTCCTCAGCGCCGTCCTGGCTCGTCTCATCGTCCGCCGTCTGCGCTCCCTGTCCACAGTTCCACTCGCAAAGAAACAGGCCTGAGCCAGCAGTGAGAAGAATCAAGCAAAAAAGTAAAAAAAAAAAAACTTCAAACATATCTACACTTGCAAGGACCACCTGAGCACCATACAACGTCTCCTGTTTCTGCCATGCATCCTGTTCCTTCATCCTGTTCCTCGCCCTTCATTCTCCTCTTCCCAATACCCTCCCCCCCTAGTACCGTTGCTGTCCGCCGTATCCGCCCTGGCCATACTGCGGCTGTGTCGGTGCTCCCCCGTACGATGCCGCCTGTCCGCCACTGCCACTGCCGCCCGTGTATTGTGCTGCCTGTCCGTACTGCGCGGGCTGGGCGTACTGCGGCGGCGGCGGCGGCGGGTAGTAGTTGCCGCTGCTGCCGCCTGTGCTGTTGTACCCGCCCTGGCCGCCCTGTCCAGTCTGTCCGTGTGGCGGGGCGCCGTAGCTGGGCGCCGACGAGCCGCTGTACGTCGGCTGCTGCTGGTGCTGTTGCTGCGGCTGCTGCTGCATCGGCGGCGGTGCATACGACGGCGTCACGTTGGCCGCCCCCGCCTGCGACTGTCCGTACGACGCGTACTGGGCCGTCTGGCCGCTGGCCGCCGCTCCCGGTGCCCCGTACGACGGCTGCGACGGCGGCTGGTACGACGTCGGCGGCGCCGCACCCGAGTACGTGCCACTGCTGCCGCCACCCGAGTAGCCGTAGTTTTGGTTCTGCGGTCCTGTCAGCCAGCTTCTGCTCGCTCCCAAAGTCCACACCCACGTACCTGCTGCTGTTGGTGCGAGGAAAACATGCCGCCCATGCCGCCCAGCACCGCCCCGGCCAGCCCGCCGCCGAGCCCGCTGCTGTGCGACGACTGCCCGCCGCTCTGGTGGTACGTCTGCGGCTGCGTCGGCTTGTTGCTGCCACCGGAAGAGAAGAGGTTCGACGCCAGCTGCCCGACCAGCTTGCCGCCGATACTGTTGCTGCCGCCGCCGCTGCTGCTGCTACCATATTGCCCGCTGTTGCCGCTGCTGCTGCCGCCCGCGTGCGACAGCCCGCTAATGATCTGTCCGAGCGCACCCGACCCGCCGTGACTGCCGCCGCTGTTGTTGCCGTGCTGGTTCGACATCTGGCTCTGCAGCATGTTCATGGCAAACGACTGTTGGTCAGCATGAATACAACACTGGTACAACAATCACACTCACTCCCAGACCCCGCTCGCCCGTTGGCGCGCCCGACGCCCCACGGGTGCCGTCCTCGGACGGCATCACCGGCTCCAAACGTCCGTCGGCGTGGCGGATCGTCTGCGATCCGTCTGGATGCGTGTACATCGAGCTCGCCCCGTTCGCGTTCGGGCCGCCCCTGCCCCCCGGCGGACCCCCAAACGGATGCTCCGACTCGCCGTGGCTCGGCGTCGGCGTCCCCCCAATCGGCGCCGCGTCCGTCGGCACATCCCACTGCGACACTCCCGTCGACAGCTGCACATAATAGTACTTGCGACTCGCCGCGTCCCATTGCGCAATCCACCCCGGCGGCAGCGGCGGTGGCGCAAAGCTGGGGCCGTCGCTGCCAGGAGACATCGGTCCGGCCATGGCGCTCGCACAAGAGTCGAATGTGTGGTGGGATGCTGGCAGAACGACTGGAAGGCCGCAGAGAGCCACCGGAAAATGAAGAGGGGCCCTCGTGCACTCACTCTCCTTCCCAACATTTAGCGCCGTGCAGTCATGGGAGGCCGCCCCACTTTCTCCTCGGCATTGCCTGGCCACTGTCCGCTGTGGCCACTCCGCTATGAACATTTCACTGCACTGCCCCACGTCTCAGCAGCACACACCTCCAGCTCTAGTCCCAGGAGGGAGCCAGAAGCTAAAAAGATACCGTGAGCCACACTACTCGTAATACTCGTTCACTGCATCGCTTCTTTGCCACCCCAACCACGCCTGTGTCTTTCCTTTTGCTACGCTGCCTAGCCCCGCAGAACACGCCCTCTCCGCGGCTTATGAAATCGCCACGACGCCGACGTCTCGCTCGCCGCTGTCGCCCCCACCTTCCTGCTCCTTTGTCAACCCCTTCCGGATCGCCAACACGCTGTCCACAATCACCGCGTCGATGCCCTCCTTCACTTGCCGCTGTAGCTTTGTCAGCATCCTGCTGCGCCCCAAAATAATGGCTTTCCATCAGACTCACCTCGACCAGCTCGGGGTCATTGTTCTCCGCGCCGTAGCTCACGCACACCAGCCCGTTTTGCTTGACCACCCGCACCATCCGCGGGCTGTTCACAAACGCCGTCGCCAGGCTCACAATTCCCAACAGGTTCCACCGCCGCGCAAACCGAATCGCCTCCTGCAGGCTGCTGGCCCGGATGTCGCCCACCGGACAGCCACCCGCGTCCGTCAGGAACATGATCGGAAAGTTCGGCTGCTTGAACGACAGGCACAGGCAGATGTCCGGGTTGAACGATGAGAAGATCACGTTGCGGCTTCCCGCCAGCTCGTACACCTTTGTCAGCACCGTATCGCAGAACGAGTTGAGCTCCACCGCGTAAGCGTCCATCTCGTGCTCCTCGCTCTCGTGCAGCATCGGGTACTTCATCTCAATGTTGAAGCCCACCGACCCTGGCACTTGGTTGAATAGCTCTTCCAACGTCGCAAACGGCGCCTGGATGAAGTTGCCCCGCGAGTTCGCCTTGAACCCCTTCTCCTTAAAGTCCCGCGTGTGCTTCATCCGCTCGTCCTGCGCCGTGCGGTCGTCCACTGTCCCGCTGAGCGACATCGACATGGCTCGCCGTGGCCGTCGGACTGCCCGCTCCGCCCAGCGCTTCCCACTCTTGTCCGTGTTGCCGTTTTCGCTCTTCTCAAACTGTATCGTACTCTTGCTGCCCTTATCAGAGGCCACCGTCGCGGCTTCATTGGCGATCGCACTGTCCAAAAACGGCATTGTCGGCCGGCTCAAGTTTGCCGCAAGATCGCCGTTGGGGACAGCGCTTCCGTTCATGCGACCATTTCGGTTGCTGTTACGGCCCCTGCCACTGTTGATGTGCAGAAACTGCTCCAGCGTCAGGGTGTGCACCGGCGCATCGAAGCCCGTCTCGCTGACGAGAAAGTCGTGATAGATGACCGGGATGTGGTCTTTCGTCAGTTGCACGTCAAACTCCACGTAGTGTGCGCCCAAGTTTGCCGCCGCAATGAACGACGGCACCGTGTTTTCGCCAAGCTGCAACGACCGGTTCTCCGCCATATTTTTGCCCAGCCCACGATGGCCAATCACCATTGGTGCTGACGACATCTTTCGCCAGTACGTCTGCTCCGCCTTCACCTCCATATTGGGGTGCATAAACGGAGTGACCACCAAAAAGTTGAAGTTGACGGTGCCGATGATCTCCAAGTCCGACGACATGATTGGCACGCACACATCGCCCTGAAGGTTCATGCGCTTCGACCCGATCGTCGGTCGCACCGACGATAATAGCGCCACGCCTCGTCCAATCTTGTTCTTCTTGTTGCCCGAGTAGGTCGGCACAATGTCAAAGAGCAGCTTGACGCCGCTCATGTCCTTGGTCGTGAACACGATCGGCTCCGTCGAGATGTTCTCCTGCACGGGGAGATCCACCACGGTCGGTTCGCCCACCGCGCCGTGGGCTGACACCACAAGCGAAAGCGCCGTGTCCAGCTGCGTGTTATGCGCCTCCGCAAGGGGAACCTTGTCCAGCTTGACCGCGTCGACGTCCTTGCGCATGTCCATGGACCCGAGACTAACCAGCACGAGTGTCTCGTCCTTGAGATAGCGATGGCCGTACGTCCGGACCGGTGGCGGAAGCGGCTCCAAGGCTGATACAAGCCGCGAGGCGCCATTAGAGGTGCGGTCACCCAGCGATGGATGCACCTCTGGAAGTGGCTCTGGCGCCCCGACCGTACTAACAGACGAGGACAAGGAATCTTCTGCAGAGGACGCCGCCTCTGCATCCAGCAAAAACTTGGCAAGGTCAAGGTGACCACGCAGGGCGGCGTGTTCGTTGGCTGTCCAGCCAGAGGAATCCGTCTTGCCCACATCTGCCCCAGCCTCTGCGAGCAGGCGTGCTACCGGCATGTGGCCGTCTACCGCAGAGATATGGAGGGGCGTCCACGCGAACGACTTCTCGGTCAGGTCCAGAGAGGCTTTCTGTAGGTCGGTACCCGCCAAGAGGATCTTTGCGCACTCGTCGTGGCCGAAACGAGCAGCAATGTGCAAGGCCGTCTCGCCCGTCTCGTCCTGCCAGTTGATATCGACCCCTGCATCAACAAGCGTCTGCACAATGTTATAGTGATTATGCTTCGTGGCAATGGCAAGGACCGCGCTTGACCGGGCTCTGGTGCGTCGCACCTGGCTCTTGCTTTCGTTGACACCCTTCCAGTCCTCACTCAGCAGAAGCGCCTTGGTGGTCAGTGGGTGGCCGCCGATGACACTGAGGTGCAAGGGTGCGTGGCCTTCGTTGTCCTGCCATTCGGGAGCGTCGATGCCGTTCTCGACGTTGAATTGGCCCCAAGCCTGCATGTGGGAGATGAGAGCGTCGCACACGACAACAAAGCCAAACTGAGCCGCATAGTGCAACGGTGTGCGGCCAAAAGAGTCACGAGCCTGGAGTGCCGGCTGCTGCTCGGGACTGAGACTGTCCAGCAAGAAGGCGAGAAACTGCACGCGCGGATCGCTGGCCTCAAGTAGCTGAGATTCAGAGGTGGAGCTCGCACGCGGCACAGGCAACGGTGATGCCGCCGGCGTCAGAAATTGCGTGGCATAGTGGTTCACGTGCTGAAATGGGGCCGAGTTGCCTCCGGCGTCCTGCCTGTCGGTCGCCGGGGGTGAGGATTTGCTGCGGCCAATGTGGATGACTAAGCGATGGATGCAGTTCCGCTGGTTGATGTCGTCGGGTTCGTTGAGCGAATGCAAGTGGCCCAGGAGAAAGCGAATGGTATCGCGCGAGCGAGCAGAAATCGAGCGTTGCAGCAAGTTACGCAAGAGACCCTGCGACAACGCCGCTGTCTGGTCGTCACCAGTCAGATCCACATGGCCTTCGCAAAGGGCCTCCTCGAGTCCCTTCACGTCGTTGGACCGAATGGCTTGGTCAATTCGGTCGAGGAGCGCGTTCGAGAGGTGGAGCATGGCCTTGGTTGAAGCACGGCCGAGAGAGTGAGTGGAGCGCTCAGATCGGGTATCGTCAAAGTTGTTCGCATCGCCCAGGGCGAGTAGCCATCGGTTGACCTCGGTCAGAGCGCGTGATAGAGACGTATCCCGGGCAAAAGCACACGGATCGACCTTGGTGGCGAGGTACCGGTGCTGGGCGGATGTGTTGGGCACCTTCTTGTCAAGCTTCTTGGTGATCTTGACAAAACCTCGACGGTTGATCTCACCGAACCACTGGAGGTTGCGGAGCTGACTGCGCAACTCGAGCAGAGCCCCCATCAGCTCCTCCGTCTCGTCCTGGTCGAGGTGGGCAACAGCCTCGGGTGAGGGTCCATAACGGTCTTGAAGCAGCCGAAGTCGACGGCTGGTGTCGGCAAACTTTTTGTTGTAAAACGAGTCGACATCTTCCAGGTTCCGGTCCAGGGCGAAGAAGAACTCTAATGCCGATGGAAAGGAATGAGTTAGGCACGCGGCCCTTGGTCGCTCCAGAAAAAACGAACGAAGAGACGTGCAAACAAAAAGATGGGGTAAAGAACGACAAATCGGGGGCAGGTTTGGAAGTAATTTGGAGACATGAAGGTGTAATACAGGAGCAACGAGCCGACAAAAATAAATGCAGGGAAGGTGCGGGATTTCGCACCTGCAAGATCCGCAGATTCCCCTCGTTCGGCAGCCTGGCAAGCCGCTTTTACGAGCTTCTTCAGGCCCTTGTAGTTGATGTACGAGGAAGCCCACTCAGGCACTTGATTCCTCGGAAGGCTGGCGTTGTCAGTGGAAGCCCAAACCGGAAAGGGTGCGCAGGATGACGACATCATACTTTCTTCCAAACTTCATTTTGAAGGTCACTCGAAATGAGGGTTAAGTAGTGAGCGGTAGGCGGTCAGCGCAAGCCCGACCTGTCTTCTTGGTTCTCGATCTTGTTGCCCGACGTCCGTTCAATCGTCCGTGCCAAGGATGTGACTTCTGGAGGGTTGCGTATACGCTAATATAATAGAAGGCTGTGGAGGTCTTGTAATGTACTAGGAGAATCCGGTTGAAAGCAAATGGGGTTGTCGAAGCAGTAGCCACGCCATTGGAGTCCTGGAACAGGCGGCTACTGGAGATAAGTTGCAGCAGGGGAGGAGGGAGAAGAAGAAAGAGAAGGCAAGATTATAAACAGTAGAAATAAGATAGCAGGGCGGCGCAAGGGACAGCCGGCACCGGCGAGTAACCGGGCCACACAAGAAAACCTTTAATAGAGTCCGCGCTGTCTGTCTGTGGCGGATTGGTCTACCGCACTGCTCAAAACAAAGCGGTAGTGCAAGGAAGCGGCGGCCGTGAGGGTTAGAAACGGGGACCTTAAGACGAGGGCCGGGGTCTGGATCAGAAAGCTTTACGAATTTAAGAGGGAGTGGGGCAAAAAGTAGATGCATTTTTCCTGCATTTGTATACAAGTGGGGCAAACATTGTATTCCGTGCGAATACGGTGTTCGACACGGACAACTTCATCCACAACTCTCGCCGAACATGTGCGGATTAGGGTGCAAGTGACGCGCCTCGTTCGCTTGCCATTTTCCCCTAGATCCCAATACTTCCACGAGTATTAAGGGATGAGGCCACAACGCTCATTTGCACCGGCAACCACCCGAGGCTCCCACCGTGTCCATTCAGAGAGTCGTAGGAGTAACCGTGGACAGGCGCCCCATCCTTACTGGCCAGGGCGACGGGTAGTGGGCCATTAGGCCATAGCACCAGCTACCCGAGTACTCAAACATAGCCTAATACCTCCAGAACATAACTGCACATTTCATCCCTGCCTATTTTCTGCCCTCGTGTCTGCTTCACGTGCTATTTTAATTCTGCTTGTGGAAGTCACAGGTCCTTGAACAGGTTCCACTCTGTCTTTTGTTTGCAATGACCGTGCCGGCGGTGTGCGGATTGCGACCCCGGTGTACTTACCGCAGCGGCCGAGATGCTACAGAAAAAGAAGCTAGGCGGCCACATGCATCGTGAATATGCATCTTGCCCGCACTACCTGTCATTTGAGGGATTGAGCGGCGAATCAGCTTTGCCGCGTTTCACCGCCTTCGGGTTGATTATCTCTAATGGGAAAGAGTCATCGTCGTTTACGAAATCCAGACAACTCAGATATCTTTTGGAATGCGCCTCCCTGCGAGTCACTCTAAAGTCTATATGGCGAAAATGGCTTAAGCTATTGGACATAATGGATTCTCGATCCAAAGATCCCGAAAGAGTATCGCGATATAAAATCAAGTAGACGCTCTCTCCTTGTCTTCGTTTGCACCTGCGCAGTTCCCTCAATTCGACCGTGGTCGCGGAGGGCTCTGGCGGACAGAACACTGTCAAGACTGATGCCCCCGGACTGCCCAGCGAAGCCTGCGGCTTTGTATTCGTCCGCAGAGAAAGACTGAAGCATGATTTGACTGAGGTGGCCCTCCAGAAAACTTCCGACGGCTGGCCCATCCACGAGAACAAGGCGTTCCAATACTGCGTGCACCGTCGGCGTCATTTCTGTTAGTGACCTCGTGGCCAGGTACGAGGCAAATCGGACGTCGAACGGAAGCCAACTCCGCTGCAGGAAGCTCTGGTATATTGCCGGCATGTCCACGTTGTTGGAGACAATCGCCAGAAACGACTCAAACACATGAGCACATGCACGGTACAGAACCCGTTGCGTGTCTTCCACGGCCTTTAGGGCCGACATTCGGCTGTACAGCGACCGTTCACGGTCCTGTCTCCGCTGGCGCTTCTGCAGGCCGGCGAACTTGGTCGACCAGGACTGGGCGGATGCCTTGAACGCAACCGCATCGGTGTCTGCTTGGTGGACGGCCGCCAGAGTGAAGTAGCTCAGGTGCCGTAGGTGCTGCTGCGTGTCGGACACGAAGAGAGCCAGGGCCACACGCTGACAGTTCCCGGGCCCACCGTGGCGACCTACTGCGTGGTCGTGGCGATGGGCCGCCAAGGTTTGATGTCGCATCTGCGCGCGCCACGGCGCCTTGGGCGCAGTGGCAACGGACATGAGCAGTCGAATCTTGATGGAAAGCTTCCGGCCGTACCGCTCCTCGCTCATCAGCAGCGGCGTGACCAGGTTCGCATTCGCCACAATGCTCTGCAGCAACACGCGCGCTGCCGGAACATCCACCGCATCCAGAATGTAGTTTGCGATCCGATTCAGCGCGCCCGCGTTGATGTCGCAGCAGTCGCTCATGAAACTGGCAAAGGCCACCGCCGCATGGCGCACCTGGCCCAGGGAAAGGAGGCCTGTCAGAATGGCGTCGAACACGGCCTCGTCGATCGCTGCCCGCTCCACCACGAACCCCTCCGACACGGCCACATCGTGCGTCCTAGCCCAGTCCTGCAGATGTGGGCGTTCCTTCAAATCAGCCACAGAACGTATCCGAATCTTGGCGCCACGCGGGTCAACCGCCACCAGACGACGGATTAGGCGGTAGAACCCGATCAGGTCGCCTTGAGCCCGGTAGTGCTGCAGCATGCAGACCAGCGTCTGCTGAGTCGGACGTAGCCGGCTGTTGTACAAGAAGAAATCCACAACCAGCTCAGCTAGCAAGTGCTCGCCCGCACGGGTGAGCCCCATAATCAGAGCGTTGAAGTTGTGGACGCTGGGAGGCGCTGTCGAGACGATCATGTTGAAGCAAAGCTTGCCCACCCAGAACGGAATTTTCTTCTGATACCAATCTGGTTCGGGCTGCCTCCTCAAGATCAGGGCTTGTCGTGGGCCGTAGACCTTGTTAACCTCCCATTCCTGAAAAATCTTGCGCATGGCTGCATTGACGGCAAGTCTTGCTTCAGCCGTCGCAGACGGCGCCAAGTCGGGGTGCTGATACATAGGATACCCATCGTTTCTGAGCATCTTGATTACCCACCACGGAGACTCGAGCCGTTCCCTGTTGAATTTCTGCGCCTCTTCGTTGCCGGGGTAGCTCACTTCGTTGGCCTCGTTCAACAGCTCGTCCACGAGCTGATTTGTCTTTTCAACCATTTTGGAAAACTGTTCTGGCGTCTTTGGCTCTCTTTCCCTGACTTCTTCTGGCAAGTGTGCGTCTCCGTTGTGTTGCTTGATTTCCTCCAGGAGCTTGCTTTCTTCTGCAAGCAGGGCTGCCTCGATTTCGTCCGATCTGTTATTGGCCGGTGGCCGCTGTTTCCACCAACGGCGCGGGAGACCAAGTTGTCGATGCAGATATGATAGGTAGGCCTCCCGCTGCCTTGTCTCGGATTTGTGCCGTAGCAGTACTCCCGGTGGTATACAGATCGACGTGAGTCCATCAACAACCCGGTAGGGGGACGAAGTTCTGATGTGCAGGCCATGGTCGCCCGCGTCTTTCCTGTGGAATGCCGCATCGATATCCACCAATGTGGACTCCTCCAAGATTTGGGCCAAGTCGTGGCGGGCCCGGATCAAGCGCTCGTCGAGGTCTTTCCGCCGGCGATCTTTATTGCCCGCGTCGGCCAGCGCCGCCGTCGCCATGATGCTCGTGTAAAACGCCGTAAAAATATCGCTCGCACCAATCCTCCGCCGCCGGTTCCAAGAGCCAACTTGTCTAGACGACGTCGCCGACCGTCGTACTACCGGCCGGGCCTGATTTGTAAAGGCATTGCTTCGAGCTGATCGGTGCATGCCCCGCCGGCAATTGCTGCAGATGTGGCCCCTGGTAGCCTGTGACCACAATTGCTGCATGTCCGGCGCTTTTCCCCAGCCCTGCCGAGGCCGATTGGGTTGGGGCGGGGATATTGTCGAGGGAAGGAGACGCGCTGCGACTGAAAATGAAGCCTTTTTTCATCGTATCATGCCACTATATTCGAGTACAGCTCGGAACGGCCCACTTTTCTGACAGTACGAGTACGAGTACAGTATATTGCTTGAGATTTTCAATTATTAGCACTGTATCGTGCGGCCGTTCTGCTAATCTTGCAGCTCCTCCACAGTGGATTACACAAAGAGCTTCGTACCGGCCTACTTCCTTCAGCAGCTACAACACTCATAGCGACGTTCGCTTACCTCTCAATTTGGCACAGTCGAGGCCATAAAACCTGGTTTACTTGCTGGAGATAACAAAAGATGTTCGGTCTCGCACTGACAGCTGAGCTGGACGGGTATGCTACCTTCGACACGTTTTCTTTCCCCGCGCTCACAAATATGTCAGGGTCACCAACCTGCGCCCGAATGACACCCAGGACAATCCGTTTTGGTACATGTTCAAAGTTCAGTGCACGTCATGCCGTGAGATGAATCCGAGTTGGGTCGGCGTGAACCGGTTTGTCAGTTGGCCGATCTCTGTTCAGCGAGGGCTGGTAAGATGCTAACTACTCGATTCAGGAATCCAACGAGCTGAGCGGGAGCAGAGGCGAGGCCAACTTTGTCTGGAAGTGCAAGAATTGCAAGGTACTGGAAAGATGCCACTTTGACTTCCTTATATGCGTTCTAACAGCTTTTGCAGAGGGAATCATCAGCCTCAATTATGTCGGCATCCAAATCCTACATGCTATCAGAGCCTCCCAAGCAACAGCCTTTGATCGAATTTGACTGTCGCGGACTTGAATTTGTGGAGTTCAAGCCAGAGGTAGCTTCACCCGTCCCTTTTTTTACCTTTGAACGCTAATCCAAGTCACAGGGAGAGTGGTTGGCAGAAGGAACTGACTCCGGTACTAAGTTCACCAGCATCGATTTGACAGAAGGCGACTGGTTTGATTATGATGAGAAAGCCGGGACCGAAGTGAGTATCTTGAGCCAGAAATGGGATATTCGGCGTGTCTAGATTCATTTTCATTCGAATATAGCCATTCTAGTCTCTGTAACACCATAAACCACGGTCAAGTTCTCTTTCAAAGGGCTCTTTCGCCAGCCGGTGCACGGACCGGGTATGCACGTGACATCAATTCATGATAAAGCTCGCCTCGAAAATAAACTTCTTGACGAATCCTTACCTTAATGTCCCAGTCAGGGAAGTCTGATAATGGCTGCTAATTCGTTGCCGCACCTGCAATTTTCTGCAGATGCTTCTTTTCTTCTTCGAAAGTCTGCCCCCGAGATATCGGCCTACTTCATGAGCCGATACATCGACCAGGCGACACATCAGCAGGCACAGCCAACGAGTGCCCCAGTTTTGACCGACGCGCAGCGACAGCGGATTTGCACCAGCTGCGGAAACATTATGATTCCGGGATGCGAAAATACAACTCTCCACATCCAAACGGGCAGAGATCCACAGCTCGGGAAGAGCAAGGCACGGCAAGAACTACGTCGAGGGAAACAGGAAATACCTAGCCTTGATACAAAGTCGCGACCAACTCCCTCGAAACGTCCACGTACCGGTATTAAAAAGATCTATAACTGTGGTCTTTGTGGAAAGGCTACCAAAATTGCCCTTCCCCCACCGGCACCGTTGCCAAAACGCAGCAAACGTATAGCCACAACAAAGCAAGAGGATGGCCGACCGACAAAAGGCGATCCAGCAGCGAAGAGCAATGGGACTGCAGCTATTACACCGGCTTCTTCTTTATCAAGGCCAGAGATGAACCTCAAAACGGGAGCTGCAGCGGCAACCACAATGAACTCAGCAGCCAACGCCGGCAGCAAAAAGCGCGCCAAGAACCGGAAAGCAGGGCTCTTGGCCCTCTTGGACAAGAATCGGAAAAGCACAGCCAGCGCTGGCTTGGACAATATCAGCCTTAGCTTCGACGACTTCCGCAAGAAATGAGGGCAGTTATAAGTTTGGCTGTTGTGCAGCGTTAGCTTCGCTAGGCTCTGGTTCCCACTGGAGCCAGCCACTGGGGACTCGAAGCTTCGGGAACAGCCCAATGCCAGAATCAGCGCCACGTGACCTAGAGGGGCAAGAAGCCGTTGCGATGACGCTGCCGGTTCTTATCACTTATTAACCCCTCTAAAAGTTTTTTTTTTCAGGACTTTGGAAGCAACATTCTGCTGAAGAAACAAACAACATCGCATTCACACGTCATTTACAAAGGATGTCTCCTAAGGAAGAGCCAACTACATCCGGGGACTCTGTCCCCGAGGTTTTTGGGACTATCGGCAACCAGGCCGAACAGGTTGCGCCTGCAAGTGATGGCGCCGATAATAGCGATGACCAGCGTGTGGTCGAGGAGATCGAGTCTCTGTGCATGAACTGCCACGAAAATGTAAGTTGAGGTCAACAGGACTGCCCAATGGTGGCTTTTTCACTAACATAACAACTAGGGAATTACCCGGCTTCTTTTGACAAGAATCCCCTACTTCCGCGAAGTCATTATCATGTCCTTTTCCTGCGAGCACTGCGGCTTCCACAACAATGAGATCCAGGCAGCAGGCTCGATCCAGCCGCGCGGAACGCACTACGAGCTCCGTCTTACCAACATGGAAGATCTGTCCCGCCAGATTGTCAAGGCCGACTCGGCTACAGCTAAATTTATCGAGCTCGATGTCGAAGTGCCGGCCGGCCGTGGTCAGCTAAGCAACGTCGAGGGCGTCTTGTCTGAGTTTGTTAGCGATCTAGAGATGGACCAGGACGCGCGCAAGGAGCAGCAACCCGAGGTGTACGAGAAGATCAACGAGATTTTGGCAAAGGCCAAGGCTATGCTCGCTGGCGAGTCATTCCCATTCCGCTTTAGCATCGACGACCCGGCCGGTAACAGCTGGATCGCGCCCGACCTACACGACGGAGTGGGAAAGTGGGAGAAGCGCGAATATGCACGGACGGCGGAGCAGAACGAGGCTTTGGGCCTGGCCAACACCGAGGTGGATGCCGCAGCCGGCACAACAACTTCCTCTACCGGCGTGGCAACGGCCCTCTCGGGATCGGACGGTGTCATCCCTGTCGGAGGCCAGGGTCGGCTGGACGAGTCCGACGACATCATCCCGGACGAGATCTACACATTCCCGGCCAGCTGCCCGGGATGCATGCACCCGTGCGTAACGCACATGAAGATGGTGGACATCCCCCACTTCAAGCAGGTGGTGCTGATGAACACGCTCTGCGACCACTGCGGCTACAAGTCCAACGATGTCAAGACGGGCGGCGAGGTGCCGGCCAAGGGCAAGCGCATCTCCCTCAAGGTGACGTCGCCGATTGACCTGGCCAGAGATATTCTCAAGAGCGAGAGCTGCGCGCTCGAGTGCCCGGAGCTCACCCTGTCGGTCAACCCGGGCACGCTGGGTGGCCGGTTCACCACGGTCGAGGGCCTGCTGACGCAGGTCCGGGGCGACCTGCACAACCAGATCTTCCACACCGATGACGAGCGGACGGGGCCTTCGGGGGGTGGCGACTCTCTCAAAGCCGACGAACAGACACGGTGGACGAGCTTCTTTGCCAGGCTGGATGACGCGATTGCGGGCAAGCAGCCGTTCACAATCGTGCTAGAGGACCCGATGGCCAGTTCGTACATCCAGAGTCTAGCAGACGATCCGAGGGTGCCGGATGCGCAGATGACGGTTGAGGAGTACGAGCGGACCGAGGAGGAAGAGGAGGACCTGGGACTCCATGACATGAAGACGGAGGGCTACGAGGGTGAGGCCGAGGCCAAGGCGGCCGGAGAGGCGTCCGAGGCGGCCGAGGCAGCCGAGGCAGCAAAAGCGAAGGAGCATGGGGCATAGGAAAACTTGACGGACGGCAAAAGGAAGCACGTCTGTTGACAAGACAGCGAGAATGGCAGGGAATAGACGGCAAAATACCTTGATGTAATATTATCCAAGAGGCGAGATACCAATGCGCAACTGAGTTTGAAAATGGAGATGCGAATCATGAGAAGGGTGTTGTCTACAGCGGTGGTGGCCGTGGCCGGAGCGGCATACGCCACAAAAACGGAGGCATAGGAGGCATATGCATCGGCCTAGGCATCGGCCTAGGCATCGGTCTGAAAGCGTGGCGTCGTTCGGCGTTCAGGCCCAGGTCGTCAAACAAGTCGTGCTCCGAGCACTCGGGCTTGTGGCGGCACCGGAGGATGCCGTAGTCGGACTGGACATAGGGTGCGAAACAAATGTAGCACCATTCATGTCCACAGACACCTGGACGAGTCAGCGAGGGTAATTCATGTGTACAGACGCGCAGAAACGTACAACTAATGTGGTTGCATCCGCTGTATTTGAATACGGCCTTGTTGCAGCCCGGACACAGTTTGGACGTCTTTTGCACAAATGCCTCTGACTTTCGGTCGTCCCTTCGGCGGCGGTGACTGCGACGGTCGTACTGCTCGCATGTCTCATTCACGTGCCATGGCATGTTGTGCTGTATGCAGTACGCGGCATGGCAGGCATGACAGCGAAACCGGGACGAGGGGCAGTTATCCTTGGCTGAGCGGCCGGGGGGGTCGTGAATCTGGCCGGAATTGCAGCCCTTGGCGAGACACCACTGGAAGTTGGGGAACTCGGTGACCAGGGCAGCCCGTGTGGCCAGCGTGTCGTAGCGCGCGAACACGAACCGATCGGCATACAGCTGGACGTCGGCGTGTGAGAGCAGTGCCGGACACTCGGGGCACCGCAGCCGGTCCCAAGCGGTGTCGTTGAGGCTCGACCGGATCCACTCGGCGAGACACGGCTTGCACAAAGTAGGCGTATGTCGTCGCGCGTGGTCGGTGTGGCGGAGACACGATGCGGTGATGCAGTGTGGCATCTCCGTCACGGCCTTGTCCTCTAGGCAGATCATGCACGTCGTGGTCGGCGGCAAGAGCCACGTCTCGTCGTGGGCAAACGCCTCGATCAGGTCGTCGCGCAGGCGGAACTCGACCGTGTCCCCCCAAGCTACCGTGCCATGGTGACGCAGTGTGTCGCGAGTGCTACCGAGCATCTCAACATGCCGTGGTTTGCAGTGCAACACGCTCGCATTGTACTCGTGCACACCCCTGAGCACGCAGTCGCGCACCCACCGCTGCACAACTGACACCGACAACATGTCCCCCGAGCCGCCGCCGTCGCGATCTGACGGCTCATGGAAGAGATATGCGCGGCGCCGCCGGCTCTTGACAACGTCACCATCTCGGAGCACGCCATTGCCACCCTGCACGATCACGTAGCGCTTTCGGGGATGCACCTGCACAACGATGCAGCGACACAGCCAGGCCACCAACAGGTGCCGCACCCGCCAAGCGTCGCCCGCCAGAGCTTGGCCCGGCCGCAGGCCGCCTCGCGTAACAAGAGCGATTCTATTCGGATCAGTGATGCGGAGGCCGGTTGCTAGCCGCATGCGAACAGCCTCCACATGGAGTTGGCGTTCGGCGTTGCATATGTCATCAGCCAGGTCCCGCAGCCAGTCCGGGCGGGATGTCATCCGCTGCCGTTCATCACGCCTGCACTGGTGCCAGTCGAACCGGAATTCCAGGTGTCCCCCGCGGCTGAGATCAGCACCATTAGCCGCACCGGCAGGCGTGACGCGGTAATAGAGAGTTGTATTGTGTGTACAGATGTCGTTGATGGCATCGCCTGGCTGCAGGCGGTGCGGGCCAGGAGGACTGCTCGAACTGCTCGAGCTGCTAGACTTGCGGAGGGTGTAAATGTGAAGCGTGTCTCCGTCAGCCACCGGCCGCTTCTTGTTGCGTTGCCGGATGGCTGCTTCAAGCTTGGCGACCGACGTGGTGCGTGTGGCTTCTATCGTCAGCTCGCTTCGAGTCTGGTCGAGATCGCAGAGTTGCAATCTAATATTCGACCTTTGCCGTCTACTGCTGGCGCCGCGTGCGTGCCCTGTCGCTTTCGGCCTGCTGGCCGTTTTAAAGAGCCCAAATGAGTTCCGCAGGCGGGAGCCGAAGCCGATCCCCACCAGCACGGGCTTGGGGGTTTTGGAGTTCTCTTTCTCGTCCTTTCTAGCCATTTTGGAGCCGAGCTGCGCATTTGGTTACCATCCTCTGGTTGGATCGACGTGCAGAACCGCTAGCAGACGCCGCAGACAACGATAAACGACGTGCATGGAGAGCGAGCCACAAGGAGAGCGACGCAGCGACAGTGAGGCAGGTGGCAAAAGAGAGGGGGTGGCCGAGCAATTTATGTCAGAATGCAAGGCTGAGGTCTCCAGGCAAAATTTGGGGACTCGTGTCCCAGCCCCTCGCACCTGCTTCCGATGTTTCTGAGTAACTACATTGATTAGGCTGCAATGCACCATCGCCCCTGCCGTGTCGTCCAGCGGCATGTGGCTGGCAAATCTGCCAACACGACCCAGGCTGCACACCCTCTCACAGCTCGCAGACGTTTATTGGAGTGCGCTTCCTGCCCGTTGTCTTACTCCCAACATTTCGTCACCAGCCAGCCAATCGAAGCCCGCCCTGATTGGGCAGAGACACCTGCATCACCATGAGGCTTATTTGACGTGAGTACCCAAAAGTGCACTTTCCCGTCCCTCCACCATTCAGCCATTGGTCAGCCACAAACCTGGAGAAGAGTCTGTCAACAGCTACGACATACGAACACAAAGTCGTACTCGTAAATAAACACACAATCCCTGCCCGCTCGCACCCCGCAAGAACCACTTTTTGAGCCTTGCGTATGGATCCTGATCCTTGAGAGGCACAGTCCATAATCTCTCTTTTGCGCAATCACCATCGAGATCGGTTACGTCACTTCGTTGACGACCTACCTTACTGACGGTATAGATTGGCAGTAGCATCTGCCTTGCCAGCCGACGCCCAACATTCCCGGGGTTCAATGGCCACAGCAAAGTCATTTATTTCGTCCTATGGACACAAAGCACACGCAAAAAATACCAGCCTGGCGTAATAAGAATGATGAAAACATTACGCTTCACATAACCCCCGCCGATACACCTTCGCCAGCAAGTCTTCTTCGTCGTCTCCTCGTTCATTATGAGAAATGCCATTTCCGACTGCCACCACAACTGTCTCCACAGGAAGGACAAAATAAACTCGAAACAAGAACCCAGGCCAGACCACTGTGATACTGAGCCTACTTCAAGCAACAGTCTACAGAAGGTAGGCGAAGACGCCAACGGCCACAGCTGCGACACCGTTTCCGTAGTGGGCCATCATGGTCGGCATGGCACCGGCCTTCGAGCTCGTAGTAGACACCGCGGTGGCCGTTGCGGAAGCAGCACCAGTGGTGGCGGTCGGCGCTGCCGTGGTGGCTGCCGAGGAAGCCGAAGACGACTCGGCCGCGGGGCTCGTGAAGTTGTTGGGGTCAAGAGTTCCACAAGTGTCCTTGATGTCCTTCGTGCACTCGCTCTGCCCGGTGGCGTTGTTCGGGTTGGCCTGGACGCACTCCGAGTAGGCCTCCTCACAGGTGTACTACGCCCAAGGGTCAGGAAAGACGCACCACACCGCAGAGTCAGTGAACTTACCCAAATTATGGTCTCCGTGTAGTACTGAAGACCCGGAGCACTGCCGTTTGAGCAGGTGCAGGTGTAGTTGAGAGAAGTCTAGCCTGCGTTAGAACGGCTTTGTGCATCGACCCATTGCACAGCAAACAACATACCGTGTCGCAAGTGTTCGCATCTGTATTGCCGGTGCAGAGCATCGTGCACGTGTTCTCCTGGCCGGCACACCAGGTGGCTGTTATGTCAGTGGTCAAGCGAAAGAAAGACGGATGGCAGATGCGCAAGGGAGAAAAACGAACCGCGCTCCGTCAGGCTGATGCTGCCGAGGTCAATCGTGTACGAAGCCACCAGGCTCGCAGCCGAGAGGAGGAGAAGACCCGAGGTACGCATTTTGAACGTTGAGATGCGGAGATGGAGTGCGCGGTATTTTCAACGATGCGTTGCAAGCCTAATAGAGGAAATAGTGGAAGGTTGAGGATGTGGCAGGAAAACAAAAAATTAGGAAAACAAGAGGAAGTGAAGCAAATGGCGGCTTTATTTTGACGATGCTAATAAAATTAATGACGTGTTGGGCTTAGGTCGCACCTTCCGATCTGTTTGGGAAATTTGGGAAGGGGTAAAAGTGAAGGGGCGGGAAGAAGGGGAGCTACCAGACTGGTCACCTGTCTGGCCGAGCTGCCGATGGGTGAGGGGGCAACCAGCACCACCTCACGATAGCAAGCTTGCCGGGCATCTCTCACACATACCAAGAGTAGCAGCGGGTATTGGCGACAGGGACTACTCCGTATTAGGAATAGCATGATGCTGGCACGATACACACTAACCTAGAGCATGATTAGCATCGTACGGGACCTTTTTCGACATGGGTAGGTCACATTGTATGATTGCGTGGCCAAAAACCCACACGAACAGAGAGAGGATCTTCGGGCCTGCTACATACGAGTACCTCCGTTGCCTCCAGGCCCCCAATGCCGTTCGTGCCGCTGACGCACGCCCCATATTATGTACAATCCAGACCTCCCGAGCGAACCCTTCAGTTTCCTTATCTTAGGGCCTGCCAACGGGCAAATCAAATCCCGAGACACACCCCAGCCGAGCTTGCGCGAAAGGCTAACGCTACCACACTCCGTACGGAGCAACTCGTATTTCCAGCTCGTCCGGACAATAATCGATTTTTTTTTCTTTCGCCAAGCTAAGATGCTCTAGCATAGCACGGTTGCTATGTACTCGTACTTATCAAGACTAGTACATTTAGGGGAGCTTCTTGCATATTACGGCTAATCGTACCTGTTCAGCTGTCTCTCACAAATCACAATTTCAATATTCAAATTCGGTCTAGCTGACCGCGAGCGGCAAAAAAGCAGAACTAGAAATATAACGCAACATGCAAACATCCCCGACCGGCATCTGCTGCCTATGGCGAGCCCCAACTTGCTTGTAATAAACCACTTGTCCGACTAAGTGAGAACGGCCTTCGGCTAACACCGTAAAGAGGCATATTCCTCCCGGCAAGGTGCGTCGTCTATTATGCGTCGATGAGGTTCTCCTCCTCCGCTGGCTTGGTATCCTGCGCCGTTGCCTTTGCCTTACCCTTGCGCTCTGCCGTTCTTTGGTAGTACTCGTTGATGACCTTGGCCGGAATCCGGTTCAGCATGTCCTTGCGGTAGATCCGCAGCAGGCTCCACGCCAGATCCAGCGACTCGAAAATTGTGCGCGACTCATATGCGCCCTGGCTGATAAATGTACGCTCAAACTTGTCCAGGAACTCGAGCGACAGCTTGTCCTCGGCCGACAGCGCCTCCTCACCGACGACAGCCTTCATCGCCGCTGCATCGCGACCAATGGCATACTTGGCATACAACTGGTTGGACACGTCACCGTGGTCTTTCCGCGTCATGCCCTCACCAATGGCCGACTTCATCAGGCGAGACAGCGACGGAAGCACGTTGATAGGCGGGTAGATGCCACGGTTGTACAGACCACGGTCCACAAAGATCTGTCCCTCCGTAATGTAACCCGTCAGATCGGGAATCGGGTGGGTGATGTCGTCGTTGGGCATTGTGAGAATGGGAATCTGCGTGATAGACCCGTTACGGCCCTCCACACGCCCAGCCCGCTCGTAAATCGTCGACAAATCCGTGTACATGTAACCGGGGAAACCACGGCGACCAGGCACCTCCTCTCGTGCAGCCGACACCTCACGCAGGGCATCGCAGTATGACGAGAGATCGGTAAGGATAACAAGGACGTGCTTCTCCAGCTGGTAGGCGTAGTACTCGGCGGTAGTAAGAGCCAGGCGCGGGGTGATGATACGCTCGATGCTGTTCAGTTAGCGCAAACTCATGTTACGGCAGAGGCGGTCGGTAAAAATGGGCAGACAACGCACGTTGGGTCGTTTGCGAGATTGAGGAAGAGTGTGGTCCGCTCCAGACTGCCGTTCTCCTCGAAATCACGCGTGAAGAAGCGGGCCGTCTCCAAGTTGACACCCATGGCGCCGAAGACGATAGAGAAGTTCTCCTCGTGCCCGTCGTGCACACCCTTGTTGGTGATTCCCTCCCGCTGGACTAGGCCGGCCTGACGGCAGATTTGCGCCGCAATCTCGTTATGCGGCAACCCCGACGCCGAGAAAATGGGGATCTTCTGTCCACGGGCAATCGAGTTCATCGTATCGATGGCCGAAATACCAGTCGAAATCATTTCCTCGGGATACACCTTTAACGGGCGTCAGCATTTACGTGCCAATTGCACCTATCAGACGAGGAAGAAACATACTCTCGAGTAGGGGTTGATCGGACTTCCGTTGATGTCGAGGTACTCCTCGGCAAGGACCTTCGGTCCCTTATCAATGGCCCGACCTGAACCATCAAAGATGCGACCCAGCATATCTTCGGAGACGCCGAGCTTGAAGCTCTCGCCGGTAAACTCAACCTTCGTCTAAAAAGAAAAGCCAACAGTCAGTCATGTGCGGATTGTTCGAGTGGGACAGCGCCCATATCTTGCCTTCTTGACATCGATTCCAGAGGTTCCCTCGAAGACCTATTGATACGCTCGCGTTAACACCAGTAATCGATTATTCGCATTCTCGATGACGACATCAGAATCTTTCGTACCTGAACAATGGCTCGGTTGCCTAGATTGAAGCATTGCGTCAGAATGAAGACTGGCATCAGGAACCGCACACAGCGCATATCTCACCTCGAGCTTCGAGGACCTGGCCCGACCGCTCAGTTCCGTCGGGGAGAGTAAGGTTGACAATTTCGTTAAATCGCGGCGATTTAACCTAGATGCAGTCAGTACGAGACACGAAGCCGCTGCTTGAACGGTGACCAAGCTGACATTGTCAAGGATGACTAGTGGGCCATTGACACCTCCGACGGTGTTGTAGGTAATCCGAGGCTGTACAGAGTACGACGACATCCGCGGGTCCGCCATTTTGCAACGCTGGCCTCTCGGTATATCGATGGTTTCTATGCGAGAGAAGTTGAGAAGGGGGCGGCGCCGGGTCGTTTGCTTCTTTGAGGATGAGAGTTTGGCAAGGGCGCCGTGGTATGCGGGATGCGGGACTTTTCGATCTGGGGATTTGAGCTTTCGCAGCTAAAGACAGAAGCTCTGATTAGTCCTTGCACGTGACTGCACGTGATGTATGCGCCTTCTATCGGACCAACTTCATATTTTGACATGACAACTAAGACAACGTCTTTGTCGGGCTACCCGGTGACTCTATCGCTTTCCTTTCGCGATGTCCACCATATACGACACCGAGCCGCAGCCGACGGCTTCTGTGATTTTGCATACGACACAGGGAGAGCTTGCTGTCGAAATTTTTGCGAAACAGACCCCATTAACGAGCCGCAATTTCCTACAACATTGCCTAGATGGCTACTACGACAACACAATCTTTCACAGGCTGGTACCTGGCTTCGTGATACAGGGTGGTGATCCAACTGGGACTGGGAACGGCGGTGAATCAATATATGATGGCGGCGCCTTGGCTGGCGACCTGGACCCATGGCCCATGGAAGAGCGCCGAGGGCTGAACGCTGGCCCGCAAGGCATTTGCTTCAAAGACGAGTTTCACTCGCGGCTCAAGTTCAACCGACGCGGACTGCTGGGTATGGCAAATGAAGGGAAGCCTGACACCAATGGCAGTCAGTTTTTCTTTACTTTGGACAAGGCCGATGAATTAAACGGCAAGAATACGATGTTTGGGCGTGTGGCTGGACCAACAATATACAACTTGACAAAGATTGGCCCCGAGGTGCAAGAAGGCTCGGAACGACCTCTGTACCCAATTATGATCAAGAATATTGAGATTCTCACGAATCCTTTCTCCGACATGCGCAAACATGAACGCGTCGCAAAACCAGAAGTGAGAAGGCCTTCGGACGACAAGAAGAAAAACAAGAGGAAAAAGGGTATTAACAGGACTCTACTGAGTTTTGGGGATGAAATTGAGGAAGACGAGGATGAGATCGAAGCATCACGAGGAAAGCGCAAGGTGACGAAGACCAAAGCGAAACAACCCGAGAGGGGCGCCGATCGAGAAAAGGCGCTTCCTTCCGCCAGAAAACAGTTGGACGCGGAAACGGAACAGCCTCGCGAGAGAGAGACTACACTACCATCCAGAGCAGCCCCTGCAGCGGCGAAGCCAAATACCACATTAGGAAGTGAGGGTTCATCATCGGAGTCGGACCTTGAACCGGAAGCCCTTCCTAAAGGAAAATCGGCATTGGAAAAGACGAATGCGGAGATTGCTGCTCTAAAAGCGTCTATGCGACGTACGGTGCACACGGAGCCAGTCAAGGCTGAAGAGACAAAATCTGTGTTGGAGAGCTTGATCCCATCGAATGCAGCCCGGGGGAAGAAGCTGAGCACGAACAATGGCCTGTCAAGTCATGACGAGAAGACGTTGAACATTTTGGGCAGATTTGAGTCGAAACTGGGGCCTGAGCTGAACATTCGCGAGGGTGGGCGGCCATCAACAGACGCACCGAAAGAAGAAGGAAATGGCAGCACGGCTGAAGAGGAGCACAGCGAAGTGTGTGATCTACACTTCATCTCTAACTGCCAAAGCTGCCGACCTTGGGACAAGGATCAGGATGGCGGAAGCGACGCCGACGACGATGACGACTGGATGAACCACACGTTAAACTGCGAGGCGGATCGGCTCGGCAAGGACCTAAGTTATCGGAAGAAGGCGGAGGACGAGCTGATTGTGATTGACCCACGAGAAAAGTCTCGGACACTCAAGGAAGAGAAAAGGACGACAGGAAATGCTCGAAGTGGGAGATCTTGGGACCAGGCGCGGCACGCAAAAATGAGTCAAGCTTCAGCTTTGTCGGGGCGGGGCGCTAGATGAGAACAGAAAGTGTGCGTATCTGTGCTTCTGGTCTGCAAACTTCTTGTAAACCAATAAATTGGAAAAATTAATGTGATACCTAATACTATTCACTGCTGTTATGATGTGGCCGATCAGCTGGAAGTCGAATCGCGGCTCCCATTCACGCCGCGGCAATCGAATAGGAGCTCCCTGTCTATTTGCCCGAGTGTTTACCTGTTCCACTAGGTTGACGAGGCTATTTACTTGAAATAAGCCTGAGGTTATAGCCGCTCAATCCCATTGGTTGGCTGGACTCAGTAAGGCCATAACTTTCTTTTTGCCGAATTTTTATTTACAGAGATAGGGCACAGCTCGTTGCTTTTTTGGCGGAGAGTACAGCATAGCCAACCGTTTCGGCTTCGGGCCGCCGATTATTAATACTTTTCAAAACGGCATGCGACTTTCGTGATATTTGCGTCCGAATCACCGTCCGAACTATCACAGGCTGGGCATGCGCCGTCACGTGATGGTTAATAAGCATCATGCATGGTTTTTTAGGCGATAACTTTTAATATGGGTTGTCCACCTATCATTATCCGCTCCCGTGCGACTTGATTGATTTCGAGCCAAAAAACGGCAGAGTTCCTGACCTGCCTCTTCCCGCCTCACCGCAACGATATATTTTATTTGCATCACCGGCCGCGACGAGTCACATACCCTTCCGACCGGATTTGCATTCCGTTTCCGTGTGTACCCGTCGCAGGCTCTGCGAATCGACGGTGCGACTTAGTCTGTTCTTTCCCCACCAAAGTAGGACAAGTTCCGGCCTTTCGACCTTTCGTCACCATCGAGGCGACGACGAGCGTCGGACGATCGCAAAAGCCAAGCGGATACGGAGGACGAGGCGGATCCAGAAGGCACGGCGAGGGGCTGACGAACGAGACCTTGGAACGACCGCTGGTCTTCGGCCGTGCTTTTTACCAGCTTCCACATTGAGAGTCAGCCTTGGGCGTCTCCGTTGGCAAACCCCAGCCTCCATTGGACAACGTTCATCCCCGTGCGACCGCCACCGCTGCGTATCCTCGTGCTTGAATTTCGGATAGTGACGTGTCGGCATCCTGTGGCATCACAATTCGCCCCTGCCTGGATTGGAGACCTCTTGACATTGTCTCGACGCAGTAGTCGACCTCGACGCCCAACGCTTCTCAATCGCCAGCACGGCCAGTCAAAACCCAAAGTCGCCATGTCGACACCGAATTCTCGCAAGCGCCCTGCGCCGGGAACGACACCTATCGTACCTGTCGCCTCGGCGCAGCCTTCGACCTTCAACACGTCGTCGCAGGACCAGATTCTCCGATGGTCGGGCGGTTTGATAGACTCATCTGGCTACAACGATCTCCCTAGGAATGGCAACGAGTATATGATGGGGACGGTGCCTGGCTTGCCGCAACAGCAGCAACTTCTCCCCCAGCAGAGCGTGCCCCAGCCGCCCCAGCAATCTCAGTCCACCTCAACGGCCATCGCACGCCGGCCCCCGAACCGTGCCTTGATCGCATCTGCGCCACGCCCGACTTTCGACTCGGTGACCGAGGTGTGGTCCGGCTTTGGCGAGGACCCCACCGCCGGTGCCAACGGCGGATTGCCTGGGGAGAATGAGAGCATCGAGGTTTTGGAGGAGCGGGCACAGAGAGTGAAGAAGGAGGCGCAGGCCAAACGAAAGCCTATCCCACCATTTGTGCAAAAACTGAGCAGGCACGTTTATACCGAGGCTACGTTTGGAGGCAAGCTTGGCTAACATGGGACAGTTTCCTTGAAGAGCAGAAGAACACGGACCTGATCCGGTGGTCGGAGAGCGGCGATTCTTTCATTGTGCTGGACGAAGACGAGTTCGCCAAGACTTTGATTCCAGAGCTGTTCAAGCACAACAACTACGCCTCTTTCGTTCGCCAACTCAACATGTACGGATTCCACAAACGCGTCGGGCTCTCGGACAACTCGATGAAGGCTAGTGAACGGAAGAACAAGAGCCCGAGCGAATACTCGAATCCATATTTTAAGCGCGGCCACCCAAACCTATTGTGGCTGATTAACAAGCCGAAAAGCGGCAGCAAATCCAAAAAGGGGAAGAAAGATGACGGCGATGGTGACAGCGACGAAGAGCTTGGAATGGAGGAGCCTCTGGCCCACGGGCTCCAGGGCGTGAGCCACCAGCAAAGCCGCCCATATGGCCCTGGTAGTAGCGAGCTTGGGCCGCTGCAGAAGAAGGATTTCCAATTGATCAAGGACGAGCTGAGCACGCTGCAGACACGACAAGCTCAGATCTCCAAGGTGATGCAGCGGCTCGTTGCGGACAACACGCAGCTGCAATCGCAAGCGCGCATGTTCCAGACGATGCACGAGCGCCACGAGAACTCGATCAACGCGATTCTCAACTTTCTGGCCAACGTCTTTCGGAAGTCGCTGGAGGAACAAGGGGGCGTGCAGAGCGTGACGGAGTTGCTGGCGAGCATTCTGCCCAATGGGCAGATGCCCCAAGGCAGTGTCGTTGACGTTAGTGACGACTTTGATCAGCCGCCCACGCCGGTGACGACGACAATGAACACGCCATCCAAGCGACAGCGCCTTTTGCCGCCCATTCCGAAACAGTCGTCGTCATCGTCGTCGTCGTCGGGCCATGCCGGCTCCCTTCTGTCTCCAGGACTCCAGCCGTCGACCATGCCCTCCCCGTCGCAGTCCGGGATCCGCGTGGGGCCGATGGGATCGATAACGGAGCTGTTCGATACACAAAACGACCTCGGTTCATCCAACTATCTAAAGCAGGAGCTACAGGCCAACCCACATGAAGGCATGCTGAAGATCATCCACGACACAAATGCCAACACCCCGAACTCGACGACGAGCATTGACCTCCCCGAGGTGGCGGCATCGACGCCGGTGAACCTCAGTAGCGACCAGCGGAATCGGGTGCTCAGCATCATGTCTGGCCAAAGCCCAGGGCAAGCTAACGGGGCCGGTACGGCAGGGATTTCGGCCGGCGCCTCACCGCTCTCGGGCGGGGACCAGTACTCGTTTCCGACGGGAAGCTTGTCGGGGGGCGCCGCGGGTGGGATGCCGACACAGGCGCCCACCAACATGGCATCTATGAATATGCATATGATACCCGATGGGTATGGGAACATGGGTGCTGGAGGCATTGGCAACAACAACACCACGACGGGCATGCCGTCTTCTGCTGCGATGTCTATCTCACCGATCCTGTCCCAAATGCCGAATGTACCACCACCGCCGTCTCTACGCGACATTTCCAATACGCAGGCAGAGATTGAGGCGCTCCAGAAGCTGCAGGACGAGCAGAACGCAAAAATCACAGACTTGTCGCAACTGCTTGGCCCGCTGAGCCCGTCTGGACGGGTGCCGGGCATAGAAGAGGAAGGGGGTGCTGGCGGCAGCGGTGTCGCAGGCGGACAGAGCCCAGGGTATTTTGATCTCGGCCAATATCTGGATCCGACGGCGTTTGGCGAGGACTTTAATTTTGCGACGGGGGATTTGGGTGGTGGTCTGAGCGACGCCACAGGAAACTCATTGGGCACAGCAGTTCCGTTGTCTGCCGCGGACGACGACTACAATTTTGGGCTAGGCGGCAGCGTGGATGGCGTCGCTGAAAACGGGACGCCGAGTCCGGCGAGGACAGAGGAGATTCCCCGACCAGACCTGACAGGGGGAAGCGTGAACGAGTCGATTAAGCGGCGGCGCGTCAGCTGAGGGTCGGGCTGTTCCTTTTTTTTATTTTATGAGGTGTTACTTTACGCAGAGGCTCCACGGACACGCTGGTGGGAAATGGTTACGGGGTGATTGAATAGTGTCCCGGGTCTTTGCCTCTTTGAAGGCAGTCTGGGAAGGAAAGGGGAAAACAGGCAACTGAGCAGAATCGTACACGGAGCCGGCGAGCATATTTGTTTTAATTTCTTTCGCTTGCAGTCCTCTGGTCCTTTTCTGCTAAGGAGGTTTTTGGTTGCTTCAATACATGTATGATGCTTGGCAACTATCTAGACCTGCTATTTTAGAGGACAGCGTAGTATCATCAGTTCATCAGTGCAATCGATCAGAGCCGTTGGGAATGGCTCGTATGGGAATGGCTCGTATGCCCAGATGCAGCAGGTGAGATAGCTACTCTCTGGGACCCTTTACCAAGTCTTGTGTGCGTGCAGACCAATGCGCCGGGAAGACGGCTGACAGGCTCCGGCTTGGCTTGGTCCTGTTCGCCTTAGTGCTGTTTGTTGTGGGCGGCCACGGGCATTGGAGAGTGATCTGCGCATAGGCTCTGCTACGACGACGTGGGTCGGCGGCGGTGGCAGCGGATGAACCCGGGCAGAGGGGATTTCTTGTCGCAGCGCTCGGTGGCGCGTCGGGCTTCGGAGACTCAGGTGGCCAGCGGGTTGGCGTGGATGGTGACGCTCTCGATACGCGGCGGGGCCTCGTCGGGCGACGCCATCTTGGGCCGGTGTTTCTTGTCGACGGGCACGGCCTCGATGCGGTCCAACGTGGCAAAGGAGGCGTCGCCGAGCAGGCGGCCAAAGACGGTGTTGGCGCCGTCAAGGTGGGCGGCGCGCGCAAAGGTCACAAAAAACTGCGATCCGTTGGTACCGCCGCCTCCGGGCGCCGCGCCCCGGTTGGCCATGGAGACGATGCCGCGCGCGTTGTGCCGCAGCGCCGGCAGGCGGATCTCGTCGTCAAAGGGCTCGCCCCAGATGGAGGTGCCCTTGTCCTTTTCGCTCTTGTGGCGGCTGCCGGCCGGGGCCGCGGGCATGCCGGTCTGGGCCATGAAGCCCGGGACGAGGCGGTGGAAGGCCGAGCCGTCATAGTAGCCCGAGGCACAGAGAGCGAGAAAGTTCTGCGAAACAAGTCAGCAGGGTCGAAAGCCTCAAGGTCCAAAAGGCCAGGCGACGCACCTCGGCCGTCTTGGGCACGCTTTCGCAAAAGACCTCGACCTTGAGGTCGCCCATGTTGGTGTGGAGCGTGACAGACATGGTGTCGTCTTTGGTGGTACTCCGGTCGTTGGAAGCGGCGTGGCCGAGCAGCAAGCTGTCGACAGAATTTGAGGGGACTCTGCTGAGTCATCCGATGTTGACTTTGGTGGGTGCGGGTTTGTGACGATCATTCTGCAGCAAGACGGCAGCTCCGATTGAGCGCATGCGCCATTCGTAAGCTACGAGCAAGACCCCAGTATCTCACGAGTACTCCGTGCAGCCGCGTTGTCCTCGGTGCTGTCGGTGCCAGCGGGCGGGCTGCTAATATCTTACCACACAATACTACGCGCATCTCACAAGCGACTAGTGGAGACCGCTGGAAGGATCCCACAGCCCATGTCCCTTTTTCATAGCACATGTTCCCCATCTGAAACCCGCGCGGATTCCCTGGAAGGATCCGCGTCCAACCGACGAGCGTACAGCGACCTATCCCATAAGGCTGAGTTCTTTCACCCGTCTCGCAGCGGAAGGTCCATGGTCGCACGCGCGGAGTCGGCCCTTTCGAACAAGTGGATGCGGCCGAGTGGAGGCACAACAGCGTTGTTCCCAACTGTGCCGGAGAGCGCAGAACCCCGGGGTGTACTGTCAGCCACGATGCGACCTAATAGCGGCAGGGCCCAATAGGAGAGCATTGTGGGGCCACCCTAGGATACTTTAGTGTTTAAAGCCGCGGAATTTTGGAGCACCAGAGGGCCCTACAGGATGGCGTACGGGCTGCTCATGCTCCGTAACTTACGAGTCGCAAGGCGAATCGTCGAGAATTGGCAGTGCGACTCCGCTGGCCCCCCCGTAAGCCTCCTCCAGACAAAATGCGGCGGAAGGAGCGATCCGCATCACAGCTTTTCTAGCCAAGGCAGCCCCGTCTCACCGCCTTCAGCTCGTCCAGGTCTGTCTGTCGTCTCGCCATCCTTCTCTCCGTTTTGCGCTGTCCTCTCCGTGTTCTTTTTTTTTTTTGCCTGGCCTTCCCCCCCCCCCCCCCCCCCCCCCCCCCCCCC